>VMDO01005458.1:96876-111789 GCA_007922755.1 Pedetes capensis | reverse complement strand
AAGAGCTCTTTATATATTCATGATATTAACTACTTGTTACAAATATTTTCCCTTTTTATTTGTGGTATTTGACAGAGGGTTTTTAATGTATTACCATATAATCTTTCATTTCTTCCTTAGACATATATATAAAACTTTTCCCACCCCTATATTTTATAAATTATTTGCTTAAAGTTCTTTTACTTTAAGTATCAGTGGAATACCACTGATACTAGTAAGATGATTTATCTCTACTATCTAATACACATTAAGAGATTCTAAAGAGATTCTCCCAAAACCTTACAATTCCAAAACTGGTAGACTGGTAAACTATGAAAGACAGGTAAACTGGTAACCTATGAAAGACAGGATTAAACCTTAGAAAATTTAGAAAATTCATTCAAAGTTCCCTTTAACCCATATGCAGTACAGATCTCTTGCTAGTTATCACCCACCTCTCAAAAACCTGTTAGGGATCCTTATGATGGGACAGGACTGAATGAAGCGCCTCCTAACTGGGTCCCATCGTATTTTCTTCTTACCTGTTACCACAATTATCAGCAGTAAGTCAGACACATACAACACATGGCAAATAATACATAGTTACTGTATTATAAAGACAGAAAAACAGGAAACAAAACAATACTTGAATACAGAAAGAAAGTGTTGTAAAGTATCATTTAACTCTGTTTGGGAAGTCAAAATTAAATTAATATATAAGCAGTGTTGAAACTTTTCACCTCTTATCCCCAAAAGCATATAAACGATTGTGTGGACCTTTTTTCTGGATTCTGGTTCAATAGTATGTGCACCCAATAATCACCAATGCCATCTTGTGGCAAAAATTCACCAGGAGCTTTAGAAACAACGGTATTTTTCAGTCAGTGAATGCCAAAAAAGGAGCTCTACCACAAAGTAATTTGGCATAATATAGGCTCCTGGTTTCTTCAGGGGTTGGCATCTTTTTTCTATTAGTTCTAAAGCAATAGGCACAAGCCTTTAAATATGAAATAAGTGGATCTTACTATATTAAAATTATATGATAACCAAATAAAACAAACATTTACTATCTTGGCACTTCCATGGCAGGGAGTGTTGCATCTGCCTTCCCAGATGCCATAAAATTCATTTTCTCACACAACAAAAGAAAAATGCAACATATTTATGGAATTATTAAATTGGGTGATTTTTCTCTCATCCCAAAATTTTGGTACTTCCAAAGATAGCTCGTATTGACAATAAAAACAATATTTGCATAGCATTTAAAGTTTACAAAGAGCTTCCACACATATTATCTCATATAATTCTCTCCACGATCCTGAATTGATTCAGCACTCATTTATTAAGTGCTTGCTATGCCTGGAGCCCCTATGTTAGGAACTAGAGTTGCAAAATAAAGATATGAATCACTGCTACCCTTAAGAGCTCATGCTCTGGTTAGCAAGGCAGATGTATAAACGAATAATTACATCACAGTGGTATAACAGGAGCTATAAATCCACTTTGAAGAAGACATTATCATCATTTTATAAATAAGGAAACTAAAGGAAAATTAAGTGACTGAATGCCAGGACCAGGATTCAAGCCTAGGCATTCTGCATCTAAAACCTGCCTTCTTTTACTGTGCCGCACTTACACTGTCTCAAATCCCCTGAAAAGAAAATGTTTTTGTTTTAAGCAATTGGAAATATATTCAGATGTTTATCAACAAGGTCTAGTTTGCTTACTTTACAACTTTACACGGAGATACACAAATTGTGTGTAATAAAATGAGATTACCTGCACATGTGTACTTAATATTATGGGAAAAACAGAATCATAAGGGGGAGAATTATTTATCTTGAAAAAGGTTGATCTTTTAATCTCTTAAATCTTTTAAATTAGTATTTCCCAAATGTTGATCTACAGTCCACTGCTAGGCTAAGGTGAAGATTCCCAGCCAAACACAAAGTAAGAAAAATACGGACAAGGTAGTGAATTTTTCAAGAAGCCAAAAATGTTTTCTTTAAAGGCCTACCATTTTTTTCAAAGACTAAGACATTTTTATTGTTAAATATCCTCTATTTTATGAGATGACTGTGATAGAAAATGATATTTAGTTTTGTTTTTTAATATTGTCTCTTGGAAAAATAGAAAATTTGCAAGTCTATGTCTACCATATACATATACATATATATACATATATATATGTATATATACATATATACACATATACACAAATTTTTATTATGCTTATGACATCCAAAACCTGGAGAACCACTGCTCGGAATCAATACCATATGCGTGTTGATGACTTCTGAGTCCAACACAGGAAGATACACTGTCAAATGATACATAACATGTATAAGAAACTTCCCTAAGGAAGTTTATATTCTAATTAGGGAGACATGACAGACACAAAACAATTAGATAGCAATACAAGACAGAATATAATAAGTGATTAGCTTAAAATTTGACATTTTTATGTATTAAAAGTGTTAAAATGTACATACCCTTTGACCCAGCTATTCCACTTCTAGGAATCTATTCCTAAAGAAACAATCATAGATGCATGGAAAGATGTATGGACAAAGATATTAACTATGGTAATATTTATAATGGTAAAATATTAGAAACACTTCCAATGTCCAGTGATAGGAAGATGGTTAAGTATGCTAAATAAACATACTTAAATATGTTCATATTCTACATACCACTTAAAAAGTATATGACTATTTATTAAAATGTCAAAATACAATGTATTGTAAAAGAACAAATTACAAAATAGTATTGAGTATATCATTTTAGTAAGGAAAAAATATATACTAGTGAAAAGTACAGGAAAGATATTTTAATTATGAATTAGGTGGTGGTTGTGAGTGATTTTTGTTTTTTCCTCTTTGTGCTGGTCTTTATTTTCCAAGCTCCCTCATTAAAGAAGCATTATTTTTGGACTGGAAGGAAAACAATACCATATTAGTTTAATTTTTTAAAGTATGATAAAAAAAATACTGGAAAGAAACATACCAAGCTATTAACAGTGGTTATGACTGGGGCTAGGGTAATTAATCCTTCTATGTTATCCAAAATTAATACGGTATGTTATTTTATATGCCATATGAAATCTAAAACTTCTTTACAATAACACCAAGGGAATAGCACTGAAAATGAGGGGCCCAAAGCTGTAATCGAAGAGATCCTTTTGGGGGCTGGGGATGTAGCTCAGTAGGACAGCAGAAGAGCACCTGCACAGAATGGGCAAGGCCCTGGGTTCAATCGTCAGTAAGTAAAAAAGAAAAAGATCCTTTTTTATGTCTTCTCAGAGCTTCTGTCCAACATCTTTGGCATGTTTCTCTCTCAGCAACCAACATAATTCTGTCACAGGCACAGGCTAATGTGCTGACTCCATGGAGGTTACTCAGGCAAGGTAGGCACTGACTTCACAACTCATGTGTTCTTCTTCACCCAAAGAGCAGAAAAACAGAGAAACCAGCAGCATAGCAGTGCAACAGTAACAAATATGTATATTTTTATTTTTAAAGAAACATAGGCCTTTTCAATTTCATATAAATATATTCCTGGTCTGAACTTTTGTTCATTAAAGTTTTCACATATATTCAAACAGCCAGTCTTCACCAATGATTGCTTAAAAAGCAAACTTCAAGCTGGGCATGGTGGCACACACCAATAAATCCAGCCCTCAGGAGCCTGACGCAGGAGGAGCATGAGTTCAAGGCCAGCCTAGGCAACTTGACAAGACTATCTCAAAAACAAAAGAGCAATTCTTCAAAACAAAAAATATAATTTCTTCAGTGATTCATCAATTTCACCAATATTTTATATTCTTTGGTAGCTTTTAAATTCTTTTCTTTTCTTTTTTTTACAAAGTTTACTTCACCATAAATTTAACATATATAGTCATTAGACAAAATAGGGCATATTTAGGGTGGTATAGCCACAGAGCATACAAAATCATTAACTGAATCAAGAACAAAAGCTTAGCATAACGGCAAACAAATACATCTTTGCCCAAAGTCACATAAATAATACAAAAGTCATTTTTTAAAATTCCAGAATCTAAAGAAAGAAATGTCCATAGTAGACTAAAACTATGAGGATCACTGAAGATGAAGAGCTGACAGAATCGGACTAAAGGAAGAACCCACAGTTCTATATGCCCAGAGTAAAGAGCTAGAACAAATGGTGGCTTAGTTTAAACTAAGGAAAACTAAGCCCAGAGATGGAAGACAACAGAAAAACTGAAACAATTAACAAAATTTACACCATGACTGGCTGCAGGTAGCACAGAGGTTCAATAGCAGATCAAGAACTCCAACCCACTTGCCTCTTTAAATCAAGTGTTGTAGAATAGAGGTATTTGTTCCCAAATGGTAACAGTAGCAGCAAACAAGAATGCAGTATCCAAATAGGAACAATGAATGTGAACATTTGGATCAGAAACAAGACAGAGCCCTGTGTGGATATTAACACTCAGGCAGAATAAGGGGGCTAGGGTTTAGCTCAGTTAGTAGGGAGTGCTCTGCATTCTCTGAGGACCAGGTTCCATCCCTAGCACCTCACAAAGGAGAAGGATGTGGCAATCTACCCTTGAAGCAATGTTGAAACAATCAGCCATTGAAAACCCTATGAAGGTCACTATGAGTTGGACACAACTCAAGGGCACCCAACAACAACAACATACTAAAGAAGACTGACAACGGGTATCCTTCATCTCATCACACATTCAGGGTCCTACCTCATCGCTACCCACAATCAGTGCGGACCTGTTGCAATAAATATGTAACATTCACAAGCAGGCTAAAAAGGATTCTCATATAATGGTGAATAAGCATAAAACTAAGACTCAAGAATGAAAAAAGATGAAAGTATTTAAAAAGGATAGCAAAAAGAACCGAGCAACCACTATCAAAATTCAAAGTGCTATTTTTTTTCTTTATGGGAGAAGGACATGGCAATCCACTCCTGAGATAATCCCGAAACAATCAGCCATTGAAAACCCTATGAGGGGTTGCTATGAGTCAGACATGCCTTGAGGGCACCTAACTACAACAACAGTTTTTCTTTGCAGAAATGATCTAATCCTAAACTTCATGGAAATGCAGGGAACCCAGAATACCAAAATAATCTTGAAAAACAATTAAATTGGAAGACGCACATTTCCTAATTTCAAAACTTGTTACAAAGGTAAAGTATTCAAAACGGTGTGGTACTGGCATAAGGATGAGCATATAGATCAATGAAAAGGAAGTAAGAGTTCAGAAGTAGACCCAAATATCTACGGTCCATTGATTTTTGAAAAGGATGCTAAGAGTACTCAGTGCTGAATGAATTATCTTTTTAACAAATGGTCCTGGGACAACTGGATATACTTTTCTTTTTTGGGGGCGGGGGGGACAAGGTCCTGCTGTGTAGCCCAGACTGGACTCAAACTCACAATCCTCCTGTCTCAGCCTCCCAAGTGCTGAGATTACAGGAGTGTGCCCTCACATTCGGCCAACTGAATATGCTTTTAAACCTAGAATTATATACTATCTCCAACTCTTGTTCATGTGTGATGGTGAAAAAAAAAAGACATTTTTGAATGTGCAAGGACACAAAAAGGTTGCTTCCTTCAGACTTCTCTGATGACAGAATTACTCAAAGATATATATTTGGAATAAAAAGTAATAATCCAAGAATAACAAAGCACAAGAAGAGAATAATCAGAAAAACCTTCAAGGCTAAATAAACACTGATGGGCATGGGGAACAACATCAAAATGCAACTCAAAAGCCTACTAACATTCAAAATTGCAGTCTCAGATGATATTAACAGAAATGATTGTAGGAGTAGGGAAGGAGGTTGAGTAGGAAGGGAGGTTTGGAGAAAGGGAAGCAGAAGAATGTTAAAGTATCTTATTCAAAAGAGGATATGTTGATGTTATTTTGTTGTTAGGTGCCATTAAGTCAGATCTAACTCATGGTGACCCTGAGTACAGCAGAACAAAATACTACCTAACACTGTGCCATGCACATGATATTTTTACGTTTGAGCCCATTGTGCAGCCACTATGTTTTTTCTTATTTTGAGCTGTGCCACATCAGCAAAAGGACATCCCAGGGGCTTTACTCCATTCCCATCATTAAGGTCAACTCTACTTTGAGGAGGCAACTCTTCCCCAGTAACTTCTTGAATGCCTTCCAACCTGGGGGACTCATTTTCTGGCACTATATTTGACAGTGCTTCTCTGCTATTCATAGGGTTTTCAATGGCTAATTGTTTCCGACGTGGGCTTCCAGGTCTTTTTCTCTAGTCTATCTTAGTCTGCAAGCTCAGCTAAAACCTGTCAATCATGGGTAGCCCTGCTGGCATTTGAAATATTGGTGGCATAGCTTTTAGTATCACTGCAACACACAAGTTCCTACAGCACAACAAGCTGACAGACATATGAGGGAGAAAAAGATATGTTGTTGTTGTGTTGTTAGGTGCCATCAAGTCGAATCCAACTCATAGGGACCCTATGTACAGCAGATCGAGATACTTGCCGATTCTGTGCCAGCCAAACAATCTTATTTATGTTTAAGCCCATTGTTGCAGACACTGTGTCAATCCATCTGGTGGAGGGTTTTCCTCTTTTGCGGTGACCTGCCACTCTCCCAAACATGGTATCTTTCTCTAGGGATTGATCTCTCCTGACTACATGTCCAAAATATGTAAGATGCAGTCTGGCCATTCTTGGTTCCAAGGAGCACTCTGGTTGCACTTCTTCTAGGACAGATTTGTTGGTTCTTTTGGCAGTCCATGGTATATTCAATAATATAGATATTGAAGAAAAATATAAATTTAAATATTATATAAAAATTTTAAGAATGCTAGATGGCTTCATTTATCAATTCCTTCAAGCATTTAAGGAAAATATAATACTTTCATGCACAAATACTATCAAAAAATTCATTTATAAGACTGCTATAACCCTGATATCAAAACCTGATAAAACACTTAAAAATAATTACAGGTCAGCATCCCCTATAAGCACAGACACAAAAATCCTAAGTGAAATATTAGTAAATCAAACCCAACTTACATAAAAAAAGATAATATGTCATAATCAAGTAAAATTTATCCCAAGACTGGAAGGCTGATTTAACATTCAACAATTAATTAGGATAATTCATCACAATAGAAGAAGAAAAACCATACGATAATCTCAATAAACGCAGAAAAAGCATTTGATAAAACTCAATATGAGCCAAGTGTGGTGTCACGGCTGAGGAGGAAGATCACGAGTTCAAAGCCAGTCTGGGCTACATAGTGAGTTCGAGGTCAGCTGGGCTATATAGTAACACCTCATTTCAAAAACAAAACAAAACAAAAACTCTTCAAGACCAAATAAACTAGGAAAAGCTGGGCACAGTGGTACACACATCTGTAATCCCAGTAACTCAGGAGGCAGAGGCAGGAGGATTCCAAGTTCAAGGCTAGAAGTGGCCTACATAATTTAGTAAGACCCTGCCTCAAATAAAAAATTAAAAAGTGGGTGGAGGTGCAGCTCAGTGGTAGAGTGACTGCAAAGCATGCACAAGGCCCTGGGTTTGACTCCTTAGTACCACAAAAAACAAAGACAAAAACCAAGTAAAGTAGGAAAAAAAGACTCTTCTCCAACCTGACAAAAGGTTGATAAACCTAGAGCTGACATTATAATTAAAGGAAAATATTGTTTGGGAAAACAGAAACTCGACAAGGATGTTCACAATCTCTACTTCTCTTCAAAAGTATACTGGAAATTCAAGTTAGGTTTATAAGGCAAGAAAAGGAAAATAAAAGGACTAACGTTTGGAAAGGAGGAAGTAAAACTACTTACAGATGATATGATTGCATGAGTAGGAAATTTTAAGATTTTCTTAACTAAGATGTGCATTTAGAACATTGGATACAAAGTTGTTGTTAGGTGCCGTCGAGTCAGTATACGACTCATAGCGACCCTCTGTACAACAGGGGAAACACTATTGTCATATTGTCAGTGCTTCTCTGCTATTCATAGGGTTTTCAATGGCAGATTGATTTTTGGGAGGGGGCTGCTAGGTCCTTCTCCCAAGCCTACAGCTTCTGGTGTTCCCAGGCAGTCTCCCATCCAGGTACTAACCAGGCCCGACCCTGCTTAGCTTCGGAGATCTGACGGGATCAGATGCCACAGGGCTACAGCAGCAGGGGATACAAAGTTAATATTCCCTAAAAAACTGTATTTCTCCAAACCCTCACCAAATAATTACAAAATAAGAAATTTAAAGTGCCATTTGTAATAGTATCAAAAGTCAAGAAGAGTAAAATATATACTACCTAGGAATAAATTTAATAAATAATGTATAAGATTGCTATACTGAAACTTATAAAAGCTTCTTCAGAGAAACTGAAGACCTAAGGAAATGGTGTCTCTCCAGAGAGAAGGAAAACAAAAATTAATTTCCTTTTGCCTTATGAGGTCCGCTCTCAGTCTCCAAAATTCTATAGCTAGTCAACTTTGCAATCATCCTTCCTACATCATTGAACTTTATGATATTCTTACAGCAATTGCTATATTTATAGATAAGCCCATATATTCCTCACTATACATTTGGTTCTAAAAACATATATTGAGAGCCCAGGGCACAGTGGCACATGCCTATAATCCCAGCGGCTCAGGAGGTGGAAGTGGGAGGATCGCAAGTTCGAGACCAGAGGCGATCTGTGTAAATTAACAAGACCCTGTCTCAAAAAGTAAAAATAAAAAAAAAAAAGGCTGGGGGCCCAGCTCAGTGGTCCAGCACTTGCAAAGCATGCAGGCGCGGGCCCTGGGTTTAACCCCCAGTACTGGAAGGGAAAAAAACAAAAACATATCTTGAGTACCTATTATATGCAAAACATACCAGTACTTTTGGAAATATAAATATGGCTCTAGTTTGTGAATAGGCTGAGGTGGACTTTATGAAGAAAAATAAGGCATCATGATTGGAGGAAGACTCATTAATAACTTGTGTTACGCAGATGACACAATTCTGCTTACTGAAAGTTAAGAGGAATTGAAACATTTACTGATGAAGATCAAAGAACACAGCTTTCAGTATGGATTGTGCCTCGACATCATGAAAACAAAAATCTTTACAACTGGATTAGTATGCTACTTCATGATAAACAGAAAAGACTGAGATTCCAAGATTTTGGTTTACTTGGTTCTACAATCAATACCCACAGAAGCAGCAGTCAAGAAATCAAAATATGCATTGTATTGGGAAAAGCTGTTGCAAAATACCTCTTTAAAGTGTTGAAAAGTAAAGATGTCACATTGAAAACAAAGATGCCTCTGAATCATGCCATGGTATTTGTCGCATCAAATGGTTGTGAAAGCTGGACACTGAATAAGGGAGACAGGAAAAGAATTGATGATTTTGAATTATGGTGCTAGAAATGAATATAGAATATACCATGGACTGTCAAAAGAACCAAGAAATCTGTCCTAGAGGAACTGCAATCAGAATGTTCCTCGGAAGCAAGGATGGCTAGACCGCTTCTTATATATTTTGGACATGATATCAGGAGGGACCAATCTCTGGAGAAGGACATCATGTTTTGCAGAGTGGCAGCTCAACAAAAAAAAGGAAGACCCTCCACCAGATGGATTGACACTATGTCTGCAACAGTAGACTTAAACATAAAAACGATGGTGTGCCTGGCACAGAATCAAGGTGTGTTTTGTTCTATTGTACAAAGGGTTGCTATGAGTCAGAACCAAATCAATAGCACCTAACAACAACAAAGTTTGTAGATGGTCTTGATGCTAATATTTGAAAAGGCTAATGCTATTTGTAGCCAACTACTTAGTCAGTTAAGTCATTCTATGGGAACCTAAAAGCACAGTCAACTGGCTCTGAGTTTCTTAAAACAAGACTAGTTACCCTTTTTCACCAAAAAAATATAGGTTAAGGGTTTTATCAAAAGTTATTATAGACTACATATCCATCAGAATGGGTAAAATTTTAGAAATATTGTCAAATATTGGCAAGCATGCATACAAACTGCATCACTTAAACACTGCTGGTAGAAATGCAAAAAAGGGCATGGCAATTTCCTACAAAACCAAACATGTGTTGGGCGCAGTGGCACACAATTGTAATTCCTGCGACTCAGGAGGCAGAGGCAGAAGGATCCTGAGTTCCAGGCCAGAGGCAGCCTGCATAACTTAGAGAGACCCTGATTCAAGGGTTGGGAGTACAGCCCAGTGGTAGAGCACTTGCAAAGTAGGTGTGAGGCCCATGGTTCAACCTCCAACTACTAAGAAGGAAGGAAGGAAGGAAGAAAGGAAGGACACAATTAAACATGTTCTTACTATACAACTCAGCAATTACATTCTTGAGCATTTATCCCAAAGAAATGGAAATTGAGTTTCACACAAAAAACCTGTACTCAAATTTTCATAAGTTTTATTCATAATAGCCCAAACACGGAAACAACCCAATGTCCTTCAGTGATACATCTATGAACTACTGATATGTGCAACAACTTAGATGCCTCTTATGGGAATTATGTTGAATAAAAAAGCCAATGTGAAAAGGTTGCTGTAATGGTTAATCATGACTGTCATCTGGATTGGATTGAGAAGTACCTAGGAGATTATTAAAGCACACTTCTTCTGCTTATTACTGTGACGGCATTTCTAGAGAGAATTAACTAAAGGAAGCCTCATCCTGAATGTGGGCAGCACCATAACACATGCTGATGGCCCAGTTGGAATAAAAGGAGTTAAAAGAGGAGTCTGCTAGTGCAGGCATTCTTTCTCTGCTTCCTGTGGGCCATGAGGTAAGTTGCCTCTGTTACATGTTCCAGCCACCGTGATGTTCTGCCTCATCCCAGATCTGGAAGCAAAGGAGTCAAGGACTGTGGACTGGAATCTCTGAAACGATGAGCCAAAATACATATTTCCTCCATTTAAGTTGTTTCTCTCAGGTCTTTGTCACAGCAATGAAAAACAAGTACAGAAAATTGGTACCAGAGAAATGGAATCATTGCCGTGACTAAACCTCACCATGTGGTTCCTTTTTCTTTATTACAGTACCAGGCCAGAGGAAGGGGGTGGGCAGTATTGAACCCAGGGACTTCCACATACCATGCAATCACTCTACCAATGAGCTGCACCCCCAACCACTTTTCTTATTTTTTCACTTTGAGACAGAGGTCTCACTAAACTGTCCAGGCTGCCTCTGGCCTTACACTCCTGCCTCAGCCTCCCAACTTGCTGGGATTACAGGTGCATGCCATGGTGCCCAGTGACCATGTAGTTCTTAAGCTTTTAAAACTGGTATGTGGAAGGAATTTGGAAAAGTTTGGAGATGCAGGCTAGAGAAGTCCTACAATAATTTAAGCAGAGTGATTCTTGTGGGAATTCAGAAGACCAGAATGCTGATAGGAACGTAGGGTATTCAAATTACATTGTGGCAAAGAACTTGCCTACGTTTTGTCTTTATCCTGAGACTTTGTGGAAGGCTGAGTTTAAAAGTGATGAACTAATTAATCTGATGAGGGAAGCTTCAAGATAGCCCATCATTCAAGCTGTGGGATGGCTATCATTGGCTGCTTTTAGAATGGAGAGTAAAAAGCACAGCAGAAAGGTTTGAAAAACTTGCAATTTGGCCAGAAAAGAAGTATGTGGGACCAATGAAGGTGTGGTTGCTGAAGAGATTAGCCAAGTACTTTTCACCAGGACAATAAGATGCCTTCAGGGCATCTCAGGAATTGGGCAGGCTCCATGGTTAGGAGGCTCAAGGGTGTAAAAGAGCAAACTCATTTGAAAGACTGCTTTGAAAAGAGTGCTCCAAGGTACCTTGTTCACCCAGGGCCACTTAGGAAAGTCTATCCTCATGTTCAGCCACCCAGGCACTTAAGAGGCTGCTGCAGCTGTGATCTATACGGGACTAACTACTGCTCAAGCTTATAGCAGACCTTGGTGTCACAAGTACGATGCTGGCTTTGCAGGCATGTAAAATGCGAGAGTAATGGGGTCATGGAGTTCTCCACCCAGATTCCAAAGGAAAGTCTGGGAAGCCAACGTGTGACAGGGTCCGAGTCCCTGCAGGAATGCCAAAATGGAGATGTGTGAAGCTGTGTGGGTGAAGCCTAACCTGCAGCAGATATCGCAGGAAGTTAAGAGATGCTAGGAACATGGAACATCTACCAAGGAAAGTCAGAGGCAACAAGGACAACCAGCCCAAGAGAGAAGCTACAGGAAGTGCAAATAGCAAAGCCACAGGTGCAGGGCTACCCAAGCACATTGGTACTCACATCACAATACCACATGTGCCAGATGCCAGACATAGAGCTCAGGATTTAATGTTTGCCCTGCTGGGTTTTGGTCTTGCTTTGGTTCCATTTTTCCTTTCTGTGCCCCCATTCCTCCCTTTTGAAATAGGAATGTTTACTCTGTGCTACTGTAAGTTAGAAGTACATAATTTGTTTTTGATTATACAGCATTCACAGCTAAGAGTTTGCCTTGAGTCTCAGAAAAGACTTTGGACTTAGATTTTTGAGCAATGCTAGAATTTAAGACTATGGAGACTCTTAGAGATGGACTATATACATTTTGCATTGAGATATATCTGAACCTTTTGGGGGCTAGGGTAGAATGTTGTGGTCTAAGGAGATATGTTTGGGCGTCAGGTTGACAAGAGATGAACTTGTGATGGTTAATCTTGATATCAACTTGATTAGATTGAGAAGTACCTAGGAGATGATTAAAGCACACCTCTGGGTGTGTCTGTGAGGGCATTTCCAGAGAGGATCAACTAAGGGAGAAGATCTATCCTGAATGTGAGCAGCACCATCCCATAAGCTAGGGGCCCAGATGGAATAAAGGAGGAAAAAGGAGAAAGCCTGCTAGCACAGGCTTTCTCTCTCTGCCTCCTGTCTGCAACAAGGTGAGTAGCTTCAGCCATGTATCCCTGCTGCCATGTTCTGCCTCACCAGAGGCCCAGAAGCAAGGAAGCCAAGGACTATTGACTGAAACCTCTTACACCATGAGCCCAAATAAATAATTCCTCCCTTTAAATTGCTTATGTCAGGTATTTTGTCACAGCAACAAAAACCTTACAGTTACATATTGTGTGGTTTTATTGACAAAATACTCCAGCTATGACAAATTTATAGAGACAGGGAACAGATTAGTAGTCACCAGTGGTTTACCAAGGGAAGTAGCTATGGCAATAAAGGGATAACATGATGGAACTGCTCTGCACCTTGAATATGGTGGTCATACAAACCTGTATGTGTAATAAAGCTGTATAAAACTCAATATACATCCGGGTACGGTGGTGCACGCCTGTAATCCCAGTGGCTCGGGAGGCGGGGGCAGGAGGATTGCAAGTTCGAGACCAGAGGAAGTCTGAGTAACTTAGCGAGACCCTGTCTCAAAAAGTAAACAAATGGGCTGTAGGCGCAGCTCAGTGGTCCAGCCCTTGCAGAGCATGCAGGCGTGAGGCCCTGGGTTCAACCCCAGTACCAAAAAACAAAACAAAACAAAACAAAAAAACCTCAATATACACACACAAATAAGTGCAACAGTAACAAGATGTTATCATTCTTGGAAACTGAGTGAAGGATGGATAGATCTCCCAATATTCTTTCTTAACGCTTCAGGTGAATCTATATTATCCCTAAGTAAAAATTATAAAAACTAAATATCCCCCCCAAAACTGACAAAATAGGATAGATTACATTTAAAATATCTCAAAAACATTATTAAAATTTTGATAATTTAAACTATTAATGGAAAACATGACCTAAGAATTCTCATTTAGGTGGCTACGCCATATAGTACGTATGGTCTTATTGCTTTATACAAGTCAGCATCTATAAAGAATTTTAATTGGGAACTCCACTTCCCAATGTACCCATAAGACAATGTCTACCTGAATGAGGTATCTATTTCTTTTAACAAGTAATTACTTTATTATTCTTTTAAATGAATTAAATATTTTAAAAATTTCTCTGATTTAATTTTTTTTTTTGTACTAGGGAGATGAACCCAGGGCTTCAACATGCTAGGCAAGTACACTACCACTGAGCTGCGTGCCCATACTCTTTTTAACTTTTTTTATTGGAAATTTTTAATGTACAACTTAATGTGTTTCATTCTGACATGAATTTCATTGTGACATTTCCATATATGTGTTTCATTGTACATTGCACAGATAAGTTCTCCCTTACTCTCTTGTGTACTTCCTCCCCCATCCCACCCCCCGACCAAAGGCCTCTCTTCTACTTGCATGTCTTTTTGTGGGAATATTTTTCTATATATCCTTGGATCCCAATTATGTTTAAGGTCGAAATTTTTTTTGTAGTGATCTCTTTTTACATTGTCATTAATATTACATGAATTTTTTAGCCCATTTGTATTATTATCATTCTCTGGTATTATTGGTATTATTATAATTATTTCCTGAAGTATTCCTGAAGTACTTTGAGGTCACCCACTCTCTCATTCCTCGCTCTTCCTTGTTCCTCCTCTCCCTTCTTTCTTCTCCCATCATTTCCTCCTTTGGCTAGAGCCTTCCATCCTTCTTTCTGCTCCCTAGATTTTCCCTTCTCTGCTAAGCTGACTTTAGCTTTTTATTATGTTCTAATTTCTGTATAGGATTTTTTCCTTCTTTTAATTTTGATTCAGTTCCCACATATGAGTGAGAACATGTGGTATTTCTCTTTTGGGCTTGTGTTCATTCACTTAAAATAATTTTCTCCAATTCCATCCATTGCTTCAAATGGCGTTATTTCTTTCTTTTCTTTTCTTTTTTTTTTTTAATGGCCGAGTAGTAGTCCACATATATGTACCATAGGTTTTTTTTTTTGTTGTTTTTTTTTTTAATCCAGTCTGTTGATGGGCACTTTGGTTGATTCCATATCCTTGCTATTGTGAAAAGTGCTGCATTGAACCCA
>VMDO01005458.1:0-96776 GCA_007922755.1 Pedetes capensis | reverse complement strand
TTTTTACAATACCTCCATATTGATTTCCAAAGTGGTTGGACTAATTTATAGCTCCACCAGCAGTGTAAGAGGATTCACTTTTCTCTGCAACCTTGCCAGCATTTGTTGTTATTTGTTTTATTGATCTTGGCCATTCTTACTGGTGAAAGGTGGAATCTCAAAGTTGTTTTGATTTGCATTTCCCTAATGGCTAGGGATATCAAGCATTTTTTCATGTGTTTCATGGCTTTACAGGCCTCTTCATTTGAGATCTGTCTGTTTAGTTCCTTTGCCCATTTGTGTATTGGGTTGTTTTCTTGGGTATTTTTTCTTGAGTTCTTTATAAATTCTGGAAATTAGACCTCTGTCTGATGTATAGTATGTGAAGATTTTTTCCCATTCAGTGGGGGTTTCCTTGACTCTATTGATTGTTTCCTTTGCTGTACAGAAGCTTTTTAATTTCATGTAATCCCATTTATCTATTCTTGTTGCGATTTCTTGAGCAATTGGAGTCCTATTAAGGAAATACTTTCCTATGCCTATATGTTGGAGCATATTGCCTATCCTATCTTCTACTAATTTTAAAGTTTCTGGTTTTATGTTGAGGTCTTTTATCCATTTTGAGTTAACTCTCGTGCATACTGAGAGATGCAGGTCGGTTTTCATTTTTCTGCAAGTGGATATCCATGTGTCCCAGCACCATTTAATGAAAAGGCTATCTTTTTTCCAATTTACTTGCTTTGCTCCTTTGTTGAAAATCAGGTGGCTGTAGGTGTGTTATTTCTGGATCTTCTATTCTTTTCCACTGGTCTTCAGGCCTATCCTCATGCCAGTACCAAGCTGTCTTTGCTACCACTGCCCTATAGTATAGACTAAAGTTGGGGATTGTGATTCCACCTGCACTAGTTTTGCAGCTTAAGAGTGTTTTGGCTATACGTGGTCTTCTGTGATTCCATATGAAGTTGTAGATCATTTTTTCTATTTCTGTAAAGTCTGTCATTGGGATTTTAGTGGAGATTGCATTAAATCTATAGAGTGCTTATGGTAGGATAGCCATTTTTACTATATTGATTCTCCCAATCCAGAAGCAGGGAAGGTCTTTCCATTTTTCAGTATCGTCTGTGATTTCCTTCTTTAATGTTTTGAAATTTTCCTTGTAGAGGTCTGTAGGGTCTTTGGTTGATTCTAAGGTACTTAATTTTCTGGTGGGCTATCATGAAAGGTATTGTATCTGTAATTTCCTTCTCTTCCTGCTTACAGATGGTGTAAAGGAAAGCTATTGATTTTTGTGTGTTAATTTTATAACCTGCCACTTTGCTAAAGGAGTTGATTAGATCTAAAAGTTTTCTGGATGAGGTTTTAGGGTCTTTTCGATAAAGTATCACGTCATCCACAAATAATGATAGTTTGACCTCTTCATTGACAATCTGTATCCCTTTGATTTCTTTCTCTTGTCTGATTGCCCTGGTGAAGACTTCAATTACTATGTTACATAGAATAGGAGAGAGTGGACATCTTTGTCTTGTTCCAAATCTTAGAGGAAATGGTTTCACTTTTTCTCCATTTAATATAATGTTGGCTGTAGGTCTGTCATAGCTGGATTTTATGATATTAAGGCATTTTCCTGTTATGCCTATCTTCTCCAGGTTTTTTATCATGAAAAGATGTTGCACTTTGTCAAAGGCCTTTTCAGCATCGAGATGATCATGTGATTTTTATTTGCCAGTCTCCTGATATGTTGGATTACATTAATTGGTTTCCATACGTTGAACCAGCCTTGCACTTGTGGAATAAATCCCACTTGGTCATGGTGAACAATCTTTTTAATATGTTGCTGGATTTGGTTTGCCAGGATTTTGTTAAGGACTTTTGCATCTATGTTCATAAGGGAAATGGGTCTACAACTCTCTATCTTAGATGTATCTTTTCCTGGCTTTAGGTATCAGGGTGATGGTAGCTTTGTAGAATGTGTTTGGGAGTGTTCCCTCCTTTTCTACTTTTTGAAATATTTTGAGGAAAAAAGGTATAACATCTTCTTTGAAAGTTTGGTAAAATTCTGCTGTGAACCCATCAGGACCTGGGCTCTTCTTTGTTGGGAGATTTTTTATTACCTTTTCTATTTCAGCATATGTAATGGGCTCATTTAGGTCACTTATGTCTTCTGGGGTTAATTTTAGTAAGTCATATGTGTTCATAAATTTACCCATTTCTTCTGCATTTTTGTATTTTGGGGAATACAATCTCTCAATGTAATCCCTGATGATTTTCTATATTTCATTGTAGTCGGTGGTTATGGTCCCATTTTCACTTCTAATCTTTACTATGTTAGTTTTTTCCATTTTCTTTTTGATGAGATTGGTTAGAGGAGTGTCTATTTTATTAATCTTTTCAAAGAACCAGCTCTTAGTCTTATTAATTTTTTGAATTATCTTTTTAGACTCTAACTGAGATACTTCTGCCTTTACCTTGGTAATTTCTTTCTGGATGCGCTCCTTTTAGGATTTGCTGTTGATTTTGTAATGTCTTAAGGTATACCAATAGGTCCTCTATTTGGCTCTTCTCCACCTTATTAATGAAGGCATGTAATGCTATAAACTTCGCTCTTAAAACTGCCTTTGCTGGATCCCATATGTTTTGGTAGGATGTGTGTTCATCATTTGACTGCAGGAATTTTTTAAGTTCCATTTTGATTTCTTCAATAACCCATTGGTCATTCAGCAGTGTACTATTTAGTCTTCATGAGTTTGTAAAATTTCTGGAATTTTTCTTGCTTTTGAGTTCCAATTTTATTCTTTTGTGGTCTGATAAGGAAGAGGAGGTAATTTCTACTTTTTTGTATTTATTGAGAGAATTCTTATGGGCTAGCATATGGTCTATCTTGGAAAACATTCTGTGTCAAGCTGAGAAGAATGTGTATTCTTCATCATGTGGATGGAATATTCTGTATCTATCTGTGAGATCCAATTGATTTAGGGTGGAGATTAGATTCGTTGTATACAAGGTATCTTTTTAAAATTTCACAATGGTAAACTTTGGGCTAGCATTGACCCACCTGTTAAGTAAATGATTTTCTTTTAAGTTTGGGAGAATTGACATTGAGTACCTCTGCCTAGCACTTACATATACTCATTTTTAAATTTCTACCTTTTAAAATAAGAAAATCTAAGCAGGTGTGGTGGTGTATACCCACTATAATCTCAGCATGCAGGAGGATGAGGCAGGCAGAAGTAATATGAATTCAAGGCCAGCCTGGGCTACACAGAGAGACTCTATCGTATACACACATACACACACACAGCTGAACCCATATCTTAGCTCTATTGTGCTTCTTTTATGTAGAGTACTCCTTAGGAGGCTTCAGTTCCATCTGAAATCCTTTTTAAAACAAAGTGGGATACAAATAAATACAAACAAAAACATAAACTACAATGCCATACTGTACTGTGTTCTAGTTTGATTAGTCATAGGATTATAGATACATATACCCATATATATAAACAACTGCATATATTAATAGAACTATTACAAGAACTCATTTAATCTTCTCCATAACTCTATGAGATGGATACTATGATGATTCCCAATAAGTCATTTGTACAAGGTTACTTAGCTACCAAGAGAAAAATCTGGAATTCAAACTCATGCATTTTGAGTCTAAATCTCTCTTAACCACTATACAATAACATTCTTAATCATAATTTAATTTGGCACCTAAAAAGAAATGTCTAATAGAGGAATAAGAAGTACTTGTTAAGTGAATGAGTGAATATTAATACTTGCAGCCATTGAAAACCCTATGAGGGTCGCTATGAGTCGGATACCGACTCGACGGCACCTAACAACAACAACAAGTGAATAAGCGAATGAATATTCAATATGAAAGGTACAACCTATCAATCTCCCAGAGAAGTTGTTCTTCTCTTCAAAGATTATGTATTATCTCCATTAGACTGTCACATAACACCTTCATTAAAAAATCAAAGCCATAACAGGCATTATGAGTAGTGGAATCATGGTAATATTTCCCATCCTTTGGAGTTTTAGGAGTTAAAAAATGGTTTAAGAACAACAGTGCTGGCAGATTGAACATGCACCCTGATGCTTTTATTAATCTTTTAGGTAGGGTGTGAACAGCTTCTGACTACTTACTTTCCTCCAATGTATTTCCCTAATACTACACAGGAAATACATGTTTAGCTACTGAGGCAAAATAACTACTTGCCCCTAGACATCTCCTCTTCTGACTTTAACCACACCCTATAAATATTTATTTTAAACCTTCTATTTTCATATATATCTGTTTATAAAGCATCTCAAATATCTCTGGTACTAGTTGAGGAACAAGTGGATAAATGGGTGGAAAATGCTGATTCATGTCTTCTCTATTGCTTGGTGTTTCTGTTCATGAAGTCTCATGGTGATTTGATTTACACTGCTTTGGCTACCATGCTGCAATTTCATTTTCTTTCACTCAGTTCTCTTGACTCCTCCAATATTACTTCCAGTTTTTGTAGGAAAAGGTAGGTAGGTCTATCATTGAACTTCTTTCCTTCTATAAATGTGAAGTCATCATAGCATATTGAGAGATGTCATCAAATATTAATCTAGTCTTTGTTATTTTGGTTTTAATACATTGTTATTCAAGTATGCCTTTACTGAATAAACAGGGTCATTAGTTGAGAAGTTCTTGTCTCTGGAGGAGAGAAAGGGCACAGGCTGATGTGATACTGAAACCACTTGTCTTCAGAAATGATTGAATTCTCAACTATACTCTCCTCCTTTAGAAATAGGCTAAAAATTCACATATTTACATATATTAATCAAAAAGTATTATAATTCATAAACCTGTGGTAGATTAAAAAATATTAAATCTGAATTTAATAAACATAAAATTCCTGGGAACTCTCTGAAAATAGCATCATCATATTCTTAATATTTATGAATGGCTGCCATGACTTTGAAATAAATTTTGAAATAAAAATTCCATGCTTTTAGCCCAGTTTAATCTTTTGATAGAAAAAATTAATTGTAAATACTTCACAAATCATGTGTGTATTAGATGGTCTCTAAAGTTCTAAAATTCTGCAATTCTCAAAGGAATCACAAATACTCCAAGGTTCTTATAATTACCTATTACAGGAGTTCTTAAGACACTATACTAGCTGGCTTGTTGTAAGCTTATTTTTTTTTAATAAATAAATACAAAAACAAAAAGAGAATTATCAATCCCAGTAGGACTGCCATATTAACTTGGGTTGGAGAGATTAGTTCCTATTGATACTAAAAAAAATTATTAACTCTCCTTTCAGAATAATGTATATATACTCACTTTTGTGTGTGTGTGTGTGTGTGTGTGTGTGTGTGTGTGTGTGTGTGTGTTACTGGGGGTTGAACCCAGGGCTTGCATGCTTTGCAAGTGTTGGACACTGAGCTGCACACCCTGCCCATTTTTTTACTTTTTGAGACAGGGTCTCGCTAAGTTATGCAGATTGCCTCTGGTCTCAAACTTGCGATCCTCCTGCCTCCGCCTCCCGAGCCGCTGGGATGACAGGCGTGCACTACCATGCCCGGCTACTCACAATTTTTTTACATTTAATCCTCCGAAGAACATCCATAGACTCATCAATTAATGGACCCAGGGTTTTTGTTTTGTTTTATTTTGTTTTTAAAAAAGAATTTAGATTCATAATAATATAACTGTTTTCAAAAGGACAATTCAATGGACATAGAAATAGGAATAGACTTACTCTATATTGTACCAGAAGACAACTATATAGAGGTTGTAATTGAATTGAAGGTGACCTTTGTAATAATTAGAGTCTACAAATAACCTGGGCTGGGGTTTAGCTCAGTTGGTAGAGCACTGCTCTGTGCTCTTTGAGGCCCTTGGTTCAATTCCCACCACAAAAAATGAGAGAAAGACATGGCAATCCACTCCCAAAGCGCTCCTGAAACAATCAGCTATTGAAAACCCTGTGAGGGTTGCTATGGGTTGGACCAACTTGAAGACACCTACAACAACAAATAACGTGCCAGCTTTCTCTACAAAGTAATGGGCTGCTTATTACTCTAAGAGGATGAAATAAATAGACTTCTTTAAAACAGGTAAAAAGAAAAAAAAAAAGATTAGGGCTTTAATACAAAGGTGTGCAATATTAGGTAGAAAACAGGACAGAATGACTTCTGTTTTAACATTTTATGATTCAAATAAGTTTTAAATGAGAGAAAAATGAAAAAGATAAAAAAGATCATCCTGAAATCCTTTTTTTTTTGGTTGCATTTATTTATTTACTTTGCAGAATTGGGGATTTGAACCTAGAGCCTTGTACATGCTAGGCAAGTGCTATGCCACAGAGCTACTTCTTCAGATTTTTTTTTTTTTTTTAACAAAAACAGTGTATCTGAGGCCCTGGGCTGGATCCTCAGCACCACAGAAATGGGAGAAGGATCTGGCAGCCCACTCCAGAAACGATCCCAAAACAATCAGCCACTGAAAACCCAATCAATAGCAGAGAAACCCTGACATAGTGCTGGGCACTGCAAAGTATTGGGGAGTGTTTCATTCAGTTGTACATAGGGTCACCAACTCCACAGCACCTAACAACAAACAATAAGGTCATTCTCTGTGCTTGTAAAAGATTTAAAAACAAAGTACCTGCTTAATTTGTATTGCATATTTCTATATAAATGTGCTTATGATGAAATATAAGCAATAATGAGACAATCTATTTCATTTTCTTTCTTGGTTTTTTGTCTTCCTGGTGCTGGGGACTTTCACATGCTAAGTACATGCGCTAACTGAGCTATACCTCAGCCCATGATTTTTTCTTTCTCTCTTTTTTTTTTTTTTGGTGGTACAGGGGGTTGAACCCACGGCTTCACACTTGCATGCTTTTGTAAGTGCTGTACCACTGAGCTGCACCCTCAGCCGTGTGTGTGTGTGTGTGTGTGTGTGTGTGTGTGTGTGTGTGTGTGTGGTACTAGGAGTTGGACTGAGGGCCTTGTACTTGCATGCTTTACAAGTACTGGACCACGGAGCTGCACCTCCAGCCCATTGTTTCATTTTTTGAGACAGGATCTTGCTAAATTAGGCAGAGTGCCTCTGGGCTCGATCTTGCAATCCTCCTGCCTCCGCCTCCCAAGCCACTGGGATTACCGGCGTTCGTCACCACGCCCGGCTTTTTTTTTTTTTTTTACTTTTTGAGACAGGGTCTCACTAAATTATGCAGACTGCCTCTAGTCTCAAACTTGCAATCCTCCAGCCTCCACCTCCTGAGTCGTTGGGATTACAGGCATGTACCACAGCACCCAGATGATTTTCCTAATTCGATATCACCTTCCTTTTTATCTCCAGCAAAACCTCATTTTAAAAATGAGTACCATCTACTAGAAAATAACCCAGTTTCTTTACTAACGACTAAATATTTGAAGGGCTGGGATTTAGCTCAGTTGGTAGAGCGCTGCGCTGCAGTCTCTGAGGTCCCGAGTTCAATTCCCAGCACTGCAAAAATGGGAGAAGGACCTGGTAATCCACTCCCAAGGCAATCCTGAAACAGTCAGCCATTGAAAACCCTATGAGGGTCGCTATGAGTCGGATACTGACTCGATGGCACCTAACAACAATAACAACAAATATGTGAATCCTCATTATATGAAAATAAAAATTTATAGTAAAAACCCACTTAAGAGTCAGAATACATTATTTGTCTTTTCTTGCTTTTGGATTCCTTACCCTCTAAGCTGAGTCTCCAGAAGATTGCCTTTTTCCCCAAAAGCATCCTTGAAAGAAAAACTGTGTGGTAAGTGAGTGTAGATGTAGGAGATTAAATATGAAAAATACATTTTAAAATCAATACATTTTGACAATGTATTCTGAACCAAAATTGTGAAAACTCCCTCCTTTAAAGAATACCAAAGAGTCTGCCATAGTGGCACCTGTCTGTATTCCAGCACTTGGGAGGCTGAGGCAGGACTGGTAGTTTGAGAAGAGCCCGGGCAACATAGCAAATTTCAGGGCAGCATAGGCTACATAGCAAGACTCTGTGTCAACAAAACAAAACAAAAACAAACAAAAACAAAACACCAAGGGTAAATAGCTCTTTAGAGTCACAGAACCCTCCCCTTTATCTGCAGGTGATAAAGCAGAAGGAACTAAGCAGAAGGAAATCTGTACACTCCAGTCATTGTGTACAGAAATGCCATTGACTTTTGCTACTTGTTTCTTGAATAAAACAAGGAAAGTAATCAGTTTTGAAAGTGGAGTCACAAGTGTTCTGTATGAACTCATGTTCCCTTCTTTTAGGTCACCGTTTTCTCTTGGCAAATGTAATGTCTTCTCAGAAATTATCTAGACTTGACAAAAGGCAGTAAGAGTCTGTACCTGACTAAATCTGGCAAAAGCAACAAAACAGTCACTACAACACAAACTTTAACATCTGATTATTAAAAACTTTTTAAAAAGTAATACTGAAAAATAAGGTATTTTGAATAATTGATAAGAATTCTGTTATGCAAAAAGCAGAGTCAATAAGAGTACCATAAATGTAAAATGAGAAACTGTCAGATATGAATACTGTCAAAGTAGACATGATTTCTAGTAAGACATCTGAATGAAGTATTACATCTCTTTTTGCTTGTTTTTGAGACAGGGTCTTGCTATGGAACCTAAACTGGCCTCAAATTCAGGATCCTCCTGCCTTAGCCTTCTGAGTGCTGGGATTATAGGGTATGACACCACACTCAGTAGAAATATCTTCTGTTTGTAATCCCAGCTACTGAGGAGGCTGAGACAGGAGGATCACAAGCTCGACGCCAGCTTGGACAACATAGCAAAACTTCATCTCAAGGGAAAGAAAAAAATCTATTTTTTACTCTAAGGTTTTCAAAAGATAATTTTTACAAGAACATGACCATTGAAGTATTTTTTCTATAAATACACAGACAAGTTTCAGACTTAAAATCATAATTTAAGTCCCCCCAATTTTTTTTTCCTGTGGAATTCATGCTGTTCTTGTATTTGCAGCCCAGGATTGCCTTGATGTTGTAATCCTCTTGCCTTTGTCTTCCTAGTGCCAGGATTATAGGTGTAAGCCAGCATGCTTTACTTTCATGTACCTTTATTTTAATTATCTATTTTTATTTTTAATTTTAATTTTTGTGGAACCAGGGAATTGAACCCAGGGCCCTGTGCATACTTTGCAAACACTCTACCACTAAGCTGCATCCCCATCCCCCTTTTAAATTTTTCATCTTGAGACAACGTCTCACTAAATTACAGAGGCTGCTTCTAGCCTCAAACTTGGGATCTTCCTGCCTCAGCCTCATGAATCACTGGGAATACAGGTATATACCACTACTCCTGGCTGATTAAGCTTTAAAAAGTTATCTCCCTGAATGGTTTTCAAGGTTTTATATATGTGCATATATTTAAAGTAAAATATGTTTTATATCTTTCTAAGATATCAAGAGTGTACAATAGAAATCTCATATTCCTGTGTCAGATTTCTGTATGTGCTTTAAGAAATTTATTTTATGTGACAGCAAGATGTGTATAGTTAGCATTTGATCAGTTATACATCTGATTCAAATTAATCGGGTTGACAGTGTGTTGGTGAAATCAGATGGCAAGGAGCTGCTAGGAGTAAAAAAGGAAACAACTCAAAAAGTATCATTTAAATCCAAAGATTATTTACAATCTTATTTTATTGCAAGTCGTCATACTTCTCACTTTACTATCTGGTCTTACAGACAATCCAATAATTGTACTTTGGATAAAATCTGGAGCAAATTTACTGAGGTACAGTGACTATAAAAGGGAAAAACATGCGATCAGACTGGATTCGAAATGCAGCAGAAAGCTACTGAAGGATCTTCATCTGAGAAACAATATGCCACAGTCATGCTTGAAGAAGACTGATCTTGTTGCAAGAGCTGGAGATGTACCTCAGTGACAGAACATTTGCCCCAGCCTTGATCCCCAGCACCACAACAAAATTAGGAAAGGAACACTGAGAATAGCAAAAACAGTCCAATTTAAGGGAGTAATGGCCTGATTGAGGGGAGTCATTGAAAGAACTGGGAAAGACAGGAAACAGAGTAAAGGGCAGCAGAGTGGTTGAGAGTGAGGACTTTAGACCCATCCCACATGGGTCCAAATCCTACTTATGTATCTTTGGATAAAGTCTTAATCTTCTATGTCTCAGCTTTCTTATCTATAAAAAAAGGGGACAAAAGCAGTACCTACCCCTCACCAGGTTACAAGTAAATGTTTATAAAATAAGTGCCTAGTTAATATTACTATGAGAAT
Organism: Pedetes capensis; assembly: GCA_007922755.1. Lineage (NCBI taxonomy): Eukaryota > Metazoa > Chordata > Mammalia > Rodentia > Pedetidae > Pedetes > Pedetes capensis. The sequence goes on along the minus strand of VMDO01005458.1, from coordinate 86,491 downwards.
AAAACATGAGTATTTAAAAGACTAGCTGGATGGGGAAGTAGAGTAAAATAAAGAGATAAATAAGTTCAATAACTTGAAGAAAACTTTAAAAACACAGACAGTAAATGACAAGTTGGCAATATTTATCACCATGCATTCTAGAGACGTTTTTAAATAGCAGAAATCACAATCTAAATGTCTACCCATCGCTTGGGCAGTGGGTAAATTATAGTTCATCCATACAACACAATACTTTGCACTATGAAGAAGAATGAGATAAATCTAAATGTGCTAACACAGAACAATCCCCCAAATATATTTTTTAGTAAAACAAAAACAAAAAATCAGACAGGTGCAGAAAGAGTACATTATACTCTAACTTATTTAAAAATAAACATATCCATATGCATATATGTACAAATTATATTTTTGGAAGGATATACTGGAAACTCTAAGATGATGCCTCTGGTGAAAGAAACTACAGAACAAAGGATCTTGGGGGTAATAGAGACTTCCTCCCCTGCATACTATCTGATTTTACTATGTTGTTGTAATGTTTTTCAGTTTAAAAAAGTTGATGAAGAAAATTTTTAGGGAGTGAGCAGGGTGAGTTCAATAAAAGGTGATCACATTTACATATTTAAGTGAGCATAACCTTTATGTGGTCTACAAGGTTGCCCAGTATAAACATAAAAGTCTAATGATACTGAAGGGTTGAAACTACTGAAGTCATTTAAAAATGGGAGGGCGGGCTTAAAAATACTTAAGGAGAATAAACAAATAGCCTCAAAAAATATACACTCTAGCTGGGTATGGTGGTACACACCTATAATCCCAGTGATATAGGAGACAGAAGAGGCAGGAGGATTGGATGTCTGAGGCAGCCTGTGTAACTTAGTAAGAATCAATTTCAAGGTTAAAAAAAAAAATGGAATTGGGGCGCAGCTCAGTGGTAGAGCACTTGAATTTGCAAGGCCCTGGGTTCAGCCCTCTAGTACCTCCCCACATACTATACACACACACACACACACACACACACACACACACGCACACATATATATATATAGAGAGAGATATAGATATATGTACATGCATATCTATATCTAAATAGATAGATAGAGTTGTTGTTGTTGTTAGGTGCTGTCAAGTTGGTATCCGACTCATAGTGACAGCAAGCGAAACACTATTGTCAGTTGCTTCTCTGCTATTCATAGGGTTTTCAATGGTGGATTGTTTTTTGGGAGTGGGTTATCAGGTCCATCTCCCAAGCCTACAGCACCTGGTGTTCCTAGGCAGTCTCCCATCCAAGTACTAACCAAGCCCGATCCTGCTTAGCTTCTGAGATCTGACAGGATTGGAAGCCACAGTGCCGTGGCTGCCTGCGCGCGCGTGCGTGTGTGTGTGTGTGTGTGTGTGTGTGTACATATATATACATGCTGTTAGGTGCCATCAAGTTGGTATCCAACTCATAGCAACCCTAAGTACAACAGATGAAACACTATTGTTGTTTTTCTCTGCTATTCATAGGGTTTTTAATGGCTGATTGTTTTTTTGGGGGGGAGTGGGTTGCCAGGTCCTTTTCCCAAGCCTATAGCACGTGGTGCTCCCAGGCAGTCTCCCTTCTAAGTACTAACCACACCTGATCCTGAAAGGATCGGATGCCACAGTGGTACAGTTGCAGGCTACACACATATACACATATGCTTGTATGTATGTGTACACATATAGGAGCTATTAAAAATTAGAACGCATTTCTAAATTCTAAGATATTATGTCGGCTAGTGATCTGAAATTCTGAACATATTTTCTCATGCTGTAAATATTTAATAATAGTTAATAGGTCCCTGAGTCAGCCCAGGAAAGCCTACTATGCTCACAATAAGAACCTATAGGATTGTATTAATAGTACAAAATCTACCTTTTCAGAATCTTGTGTGTGTGTGTGTGTGTGTGTGTGTGTGTGTGTGTGTGGTGCTGAGGATCCAACCCAGGGCCTAAGTGCATGCTAAGCAAGCACTCTACCAACTGAGCTAAACCCCCAGCTCCATGTCAGAAAATCTTATCTTATTATCATTTCTCAGCCTTTTGGCTAAGATAATGTGTAGATCCAAACTCTGAGGAACATCTGACAAGGTGACCTCTCCCCCACTGAAATACTCTCTTCCCTTGGTGTCTGTGAAACAAAGCACTCCTGGCCTTCCTCCTATCATATTCATCTTTGCTTGCTTTTCCTTTCCTTCTCAATTTCAAGCATTATAGCCTTCTGCTCAGTTTTTTAAAAATATCTTCCTTCGTAATCACATCAACTCCATTGGCTATGTCCAACACTCTCTGTGTGCTGATAATTCCTAAAGTTACATCTTGAGATTCCTCATCTCTCTTAAGTTTAAGTTATGAAAATTGTCTACTCCCTATCCTCTGCTTGGAGGTGAAGCAGGCAACTTAAGCTTAACAAAATCCAAACAAAAGTCTTGATTTACTCTCACAATCTTGTTCCTTCCAGCCTATTCCATCTCAACCAGTAACACCATCACCCATCCAACTGCTCAAGACACAAACTAGAGAGTCATGCGGATTCCACTCATTCCTTCATACCTCACAGAAAATCCTGCTAATGTTACTTGCAAACTCTAGCTCATATTCAACTGCTTCTTACCACCTATGTCAACATGCCCTAGTCTAAACCACCGTCATCTTTTTTAGAATACTCCAAGAGTCTTCTAAACAGCCTCCATGCTTCATTTTCACCATTTGCCGCAATCATGTCTCCATCTAGCAGCTAAAGAAAGCCTTTAAAAATGTAAATCATATTGCATCACTCCTCTGCCTGAAATTATCCAATGGCTACCCTTCATTTTTGTAATAAAGAAAGGTCACAAATTCAGTTTTAGATTTATTGAATATGAAGTATGTAAGGCAAGTAAGCAGAGATACAGAGAAAGCAAGTATATGGCCCTCAAAAGAGAGAAGTGAGTAGAAGTTACAAAGTGATATGACTTATAGGTATATGAATGGAAACCAAAAATTACAGATTTGGAAAAGGACACCACAAGTAAGTTGAAAAAGGGCTTAGGTGGAAAATTTGAGAACTCTAATTCATAAAAGCCTGATTGGTAGAAGAGCAAGAGCTAAAAAGATCACTATAGATATGGAGCCAGACATATAAACAAGACACCAGACCTGATACCAGAGAAACCAAGGGAAAAGGATGTTTCATAACAAAGAGGATTCAACTCAGAGATTTTATAACAGCCATTAGATTTGACAAACATAAGTCATTTGTGACTTTAGAAGAGCTGCTTCAGAGAAGTGATGAGGAATTATGGCAAAGAAAGCAACTTCAGGCAATGCCTTCACAAACTTGTCTGTAAAAGAAAAGAGAAAAATCAGAAGAGAGAAAACTTAAGCAAGTTCAAAGGCTGCAGGAAGGATTCAATGGAGAGAAAGGTTGAAGATATGGGACAGAAAAGTGAAAAATGCATAAATTTTCTGAAAAGACAGGAGGAGATGGAATCATGACACAACTAGACGGACACTACAACTATTTCTGATAATTCAACATAAACTTCTACCTTTTTGTTTGTTCATTTGCTTAGTGTTGGGGATTGACCCTGGGGCTTCACACATACTAAATACATGCCCTACCACTGAGCTAGGCCTCCAGCTCCTAAAACTGTACTTTAAAAAAAGTATCAGCCGGGCGCAGTGGCACATGCCTGTAATCCCAGCGACTCAGGAGGCAGAGGCAGGAAGATCACAAGTTCAAGACCAGAGGCAGTCTGTGTAATTTAGTAAGATTCTGTCTCAGAAAGTAAAAGAAAGGGCTAGGGGTACAACTCAGTGGTACAGCACTTGCAAAGCATGCAAGGGCAAGGCTCTGGGTTCAACACCCAGTACTGCAAAAAAAAAAAAAAAAAAAAAGTATCTGGAAAATCCATTCAAAAGCCATATATGAGCCTGGTGTGGTGGCACACATCTGTAATCCCAGCACTTGGGAGGCTGAGGTGGTTGGACTGATGTAAGTTCCAGGCCAGCCTGGGCTACATAGTGAGAATCATGTGTGGATTAGATTCACAATTGAGAGCTCATTTTTAGGACAATTTATGATGTCACTGTTGTTGTCGCTGGGTGCCATCAAGTCATGTCCGACTCATAGTGACCCTCATAGAGTTTGTGAGGGCTGATTGTTTTGGGATTGCCTCAGGAGTGGGTTGCCACATCCTTCTCCCACTTTTGTGTGGTTGGGATTCGAACTTGGGACCTCAGAGACTGCAGAGTGGCGCTCTACCAACTGAGCTAACTCCCACCCTGGTGCCACTGTACATGTCATAAAAACAACATAATGCAATGATTTATTATTTTATTATCATCATTATTATAATTTACCAGTTATTCATTATTGTCATCATCACTTATAACTGAAACATTATCAATGCTCTCCATCACTTCACTGGCATATTTATTCGGTTGCTTGATGGATAAGGAGTGGTTGAAGGAAAGAAGTGGATTAGCAAAACAACTTTTTTCGACTTAAGGAATGGCCAAAACCTGAGGGTGGGACTGGGGTTTAGCTCAGTTGGTAGAGCACCTGCTCTGCACTCACTGAGGACCTTGGTTCAATCCCCAGCACTGCAAAAGCAAGAGAAAGACTTGCCAATCCATTCTCAAAGCAATCCCGAAACAATCAGCCAATGTTAACCCTATGAAGGTTGCTGAGTCAGACCCGACTCAATGGCACCTAACAACAACAACAAAACCTGAGGGTAGATTAGATTCAGGTGTGTATTAGATTCAAGAATACACAGTGATTGCCAGTTAGTGTAAGTACTGTGATCCTTTGTATAAAGAAAAGACAGTGGTGGCAAAAAGGGGCAGAATAGCATGGGTTTTAATAACACTGGGTCTGAATTCTAACTAAAACATCTATTACCTGTATAGACTCTGAGCAAATTATGGAACTTCTTTCTAAGTCTCAGTTTCCCTTTTTTTTTTTTTTTTCTATACTGTGGGTTGACCCCAGGGCTGGCGCTTGCATGCTCTGCAAGTGCTGGGCCACTGAGCTGCATCCCCAACCCATTTTTTTAACTTTTTTGAGACGGTCTCATTAAATTACTCAGACTGCCTCTGGTCTAGAACTTGCAATCCTCCTGCCTCCGCCTCCGGAGCCTCTGGGATTACAGGCGTGTGCCACCGTGCCTGGCTTTCAGTTTCCTTTTAATGAAAGAAGGTCAAAAAGTTACTTACAGCCTGGGAATACAGATCAGTGGAGGAGCACTTGCCCCGTATACACAACAGCCAGGGCTTGATCTCCCCACATTGCTAAATAAATAAATAGCACTTAAAAAATTAATGCTTATAAAATACGTTAAAACAAGGCTGAGTGTGGTGGTTTACACCTATAATCCCAGTGACTCAGAAGGTGGAAGGAGGAGGATCCGGAGTTCAAAGCCAACAGCAGCCTGAGTAATTTAGCAAGACTGACTCAAAATAAAATAAAATGAAATAGGCTGCAGGTGCAGCCCAGTGATAGAGCATTTCCAAAGTATGTGGGAGGCCCTGGGTTCAACCCCCCAAAACCAGGAAAAACAACACTACCAAAAATAAAGGAAAAAATAACAACCTTAAAACAGAGCCAGACACAAAGTAACTACTCAATAAATGTGAACTCTGCCTATTAAAAGAAAGACTACAAAAGAACACTATATAAACCAGGCTAGTGGGGCATGCCTGTAATCCCAGAAACTCAGGAGCCAGAGGCAGGAGGATCTCAAGTTTGAGTCCAGAAGCAGCCTGCCTAATTTAGTGCCACCCTGTCTCAAAATAAAATGTAAAAAATGGGCTGGAGGTGCAGCTCAGTGGTATAGCACTTGCAAAGCCTGCATGAGGTTCTGGGTTCAACCCAAGTACTGCAAAAAAAGAACAACAACAACAAAAAAGAACATTGTATAGATGAAAGTACACGTAGGTGGGTCTTGAAGGACATTAAAAGGATGACAATCTAGGAAGTAGAAACAGCATGCACAGAATCATGACACAGTGTGGTAGTAAAGGAAGTTGTAAGGGCTTGTTGGTTTTAGCTCCTTCTTCTCAACCTACCTTTTCCAAGAAGAATTTAGGACAAAAAAAAAAAAAAAGAGAGAGAGAAGAGAGAGAGAGAGAGAATTTAAGATAAACACTTGCAAATATTTCTATATAGATGAAATATAAAATGAAAGACATAAATGGTATGGGTGGGAAGATAGAGACAAAGAAAAGAGTTACAGTAAAGAGAAAAAATAGACAAGACTTTGTGACCAATTGGATAAGGGGTGAGTAAATGGAAGGAGGGGCTGGGATTTAGCTCAGTTGGTAGAGCGCTGCGCTGCAGTCTCTGAGGTACAGAGTTCGATTCCCAGCAATGCAAAAATGGGAGAAGGACCTGGCAATCCACTCCCAAGGCAATCCCGAAAACAGTCAGCCATTGAAAACCCTATGAGGGTCAATATGAGTTGGATACCGACTCAAGGGCACCTAACAACAACAACAAATGGAAGGAATCTAATGTAATTTCCGGGTTTCTGGTTTGACTCACTAAATTGATAATGTAAGGAGCATAGGAGAAAAAAACAGCTTTGATAAAAAGATGAAGAAATTGTTTTCTGGACATGTTGGATTCAAAGTACTTAGCAGTCACTTGATGGAAATGTCTAGTGGCCACTGGCAAATAAGACAGGAAAAGAAGGTCTGGCTTGGGGACAGATTTGGGCACTATCAAGATATTAACAGTATCACTCAGGGAAAATGTAAGAGTAAGAAGTGAAAACAAATGAACAAAAAAGATATCCCCTTGGATACTAAGTTGAAAGAGCATATAAAGGAAAACTAATGAGAAATCCAGGAGATGAAAAAATAACTAAGAGCTCTTTATGAATAAAAACTTTAATTATTATGTATTCCCAGAGTCTAATGTAGGAAGTAATTAAAATCAAATTTCAGAGAAATTGGTCAGGGAGAAGACTAAGGGATATCTGCTAGATTTATCTAGCAGGAAGTTCCTACCATAGTAAGGACACTTGGGTAGAACAGAGGCATAAGTGAGATGGCAACAGACTGAAGAAAAGAAAAAGAAAAGAAATTAAATAACAAAGTCTATTTTTGAGAGCTTGGCTGTGATGGAGAAATGTAAAAAGGCCATCAGCCAGAAGAAAAAAATCTAAAAGGTCATTCATGTGGTAAACTGACAAGACACAAATTGCACACATAAAATGACAGAAAAGAAACAAGCCTTCAAAGTCAGGGGAAGTATTTTAAGGAGGATTAATAGTAATATGTCCTTCACTATAATAATTTTTTTAATTAAAAAAAAGAAACATCATCAAAATGGCAACACTCCCCAAACTGATCTACAGATTCAATGCAATCCCTATCAGGATTCCAGATGACTTGGTACAAACTGACAAGCTGATTTATCAAATGTATATGGAACGGCAAGGGACCCAGGAGAACCTATATAATCCTTTAAAAGAAGAATAAAATAAAAAGGCTCATAAGTCCTGCTTTCAAAACTTACTATAAAGCAACAATAAATCAGGTAGTGTGGTATTGGCACACAAAAAGACCTATGGATCAATAGAATAGAACTGAGAGTCCAGAAATAAACCCATGCTTTTATGATCAACTGATTTTTGACAAGGGTGACAAGACTATTCAAAGGAGAAAGAAAAGTCTTTTAAATAAATGGTTCTGGGATAACTGAATAGGCAGTTGAGATAACCCTTACACCTCACACCAAATATATAAAGTGACTCAGAATGAATCAAAGACATAAATGTAAGAGCAAAACTATAAAACTCTTAGAGAAAAACATATGCATAAGTCTTTATGACTTTCTCTTCGGCAAATGTTATTGCATATGATACCAAAAGTGTGAGCAACAAAAGAAAAAAAAAGATAAACTAGACTTCATCAAAATTAAAAACCTCTGTGCTTCCAAGGATGCAATTAAGAAAAAGATAATCATTGAATGGGAGAAAATATATTAAGTCAAATCATATATGTGACAAAGGACTTGTACCTAGGAAAAAAATACAACAATAAGAAGACAAATAACCCAATTAAAAATAAGGCAAAGGATCAGAATAGACATTTCTCCAAAGAGGAAATGGCCAATAAGCACATGAAAAGATGCTCAACATCGTTAATCATAGTGTCATAGGGGAGATACAGGGAGAGCAAGTAGGTGAGTCTGCAGCACAAGACAAGAATCTGGCAGCAAAACTTCGTCCTGTTATTCAGTGTATAAAGCAATTTATACCCAACATAGAAATTGTAGTAGAGAGTATATTGTTGTTGTGGTGGTGGTGGTTGTTAGGTGCCTTTGAGTCAGGTCCGATTCATAGCAACCCTATGTACAGCAGAATGAAACACTCCTCGATTCTGTGCCAGGCACACAATCTTATTTATGTTTAAGCCCATTGTTGCAAACACTGTGTCAATCCATCCGGTGGAGGGTTTTCCTTTTTTTCGTTGACCTGCCACTCTCTCAAACATGATGTCCTTCTCCAGGGATTGGTCCCTCCTGACTACATGTCCAAAACATGTAAGAGGCAGTCTAGCCATTCTTGCTTCCAAGGAACACTCTGGTTGCACTTCTTCTAGGACAGATCTGTTGGTTCTTTTGGCAGTCCATGGTATATTCAATATTTGTCTCCAGCACCGTAATTCAAAAGCATCAATTATTCTCCTGTGTCACTTATTCAATGTCCAGCTTTCACAGCCATATGATGCGACTTAAAAATACCATGGTATGAGTCAGAGGCACCTTTGTCTTCAATGTGACATCTTTACTTTTCAATACTTTAAAGAGATCTTTCGCCACAGCTTTCCCAGTGCAATGTCTTTTGATTTCTTCATTGCTGTGTCCACTGTTGTTGACTGTAGAACCAAGTAAAGTAAAATCCTGGACAACCTCAATCTTTTCTCCATTTATTGTGAAGTTGCACACTGACCCAGTTGAAGGATTTTGGTTTTCTTGATGTTAAGGAGCAATCCATACTGAAGGCTGTGTTCTTTGATCTTCATTAGTAAATGTTTCAAATCCTCTTCACTTTCAGCAAACAGAATTGTGTCATCTGCATAACACAGGTTGTTAATGAGTCTTCCTCCAATCCTGATGCCACATTCTTCTTCATAAAGTCTAGCTTCTCAGATTATTTGCTCAGCATAGAAATCAAAGAGGTACAGTGAAAGGATACAGTCCTGATGCACACAGTTCTCAACTTTAAACCAAGCAGTGTTTCCTTGTTCTGTTCAAATGACTGCCTCCTGGTCCATGTACAGATTCCTCATGAGTACAATGAGGTACTCTGGTATTCCCATTCTTCACAGTGTTATCCATAATTTGTTATGATCCACACAGTCAAATGCCTTTGCATAGCCGATAAAACACAGACACATTTTTAATATTCTCTGCTTTTGGCTAATATCCATCTGACTTGGTTCCTTGCACTCTTCTGAACCCAACTTGATTTTCCAGCAGTTCCCTATCCGTATACTGCTGCAGTCATTTTTGAATGACCTTTAGTAAAATTTTGCTTGCATGTGATATTAATATCATTCAATAGTTTCCACATTCAGTTGGATCCCCCTTTTTGGAAATAGGCACAAATATGGATCTCTTCCAGTCAGTTGGACAGGTAGCTGTTTTCCAAACCTCTTCGCATAAACAGGTTAGCATCTCTAGTGCTGCATCTGTTGAAACATCTCTATTGGTATTTCATCGATTCCTGGACCCTTGTGTTTTGGCAATTCCTTCAAGGCAGCTTCTACTTCGTTCTTTAATACCATTGGTTCCTCATCACATGCAACCTCTTGAAATGATTGGTCATGCACCAATTCTTTTTGGTTTAATGACTCTGTGTATTCCTTCCATCTTCTTTTGATGTTTCCTGCACTGTTTAATATTTTCTCTGTAGAATTTTTCACTATTACCACTCAAAGCTTGAATTTTTTCGTCAATTCTGTAAGCCTGAGAAAAAGGCTTCCCTTTTGGTTTTCTGACCAGCTTTTTGCACCTCATTAAAATATTTGATTCTGTCTTCTCAAGCTGCCCTTTAAAATCTTCTGTTTAGTTCCTTAATTTCATCACATCTTCCTTTTACTTTAGCTGCTTGACGTTCAAGGGCAAGTTTGAGAGTCGCTTTTGACATGTAATTTGGCCTTTTCTTTTTTTCCTGTCTTTTCAATAATCTTTTGCTTTCCTCATGAATGATATCGTTGATGTCATGCCACAACTCATCTGGTCTTCTATCATTCGAGTCTAATTCATTAAACCTGTTCCTGGGGTGGTCTCTGAACTCAGGTAGGATATACTCAAGGTCATACCTTGGCTCTCATATACTTGTTCTAATTTTCTTCAGTTTCAGTTTCAACCTGCATATGAGCAGTTGATGGTCTGATCCACAATCAGCACCTGGTCTCATTCTGACTTTTGATATTGAGTTTTTCTATCATCTCTTTCCACAAATTAGTCGATTTGCTTCCAGCATGTTCCACCTCGTGAAGTCCATGTGAATAATCATCATTTATGTTGCCAAAAAAAGATGTATTTACTATGAAAAGGTCATTGGTCTAACAAAATTCCATCATGCGATGTCCAGCATCGTTTCTGTCATCAACACCATATTTTCCAACAACTGAGCCGCCTTGTTTCCAACTTTTGCATTCCAGTCACCGTAATTATCAGTACATCCTGATTGCATGTTTGACTTATTTTAGATTGCAGAAGCTGGTAGAACTCTTCCCTATCTTCATTTGTGGCCTTAGTAATATGTGCATAAATTTGAATAATAGTCATATTAACTAGCCTTCCTTATAGGCATATGGATATTATTCCATCACCGACAGCAGTGTACTTCAGGACAGATCTTGAGATGTCTTTTTTGATGATGAATGTAACCCCATTTCTCTTTAATTTACCATTCCTAGCATAGGAGACCATATGATTATCTGACTGAAAATGGCCCATTCTGGTCCATTTTAGCTCACTGATGCCTAGAATGTCAATGCTTATGCACTCCATTTCTCTTTTAATAATTTCTAATTTTTCTGGATTCTTACTGCATACATTCCATGGTTCAATTATTAATGAATGTTTACAGTTGTTTCTCCTCATTTTGAGTTATGCCACATCAGCAAATGGAGGTCCCTCAGGCTTTACTCCATTTCCATCATTAAAGTAGACTCTACTTTGAGGAGCAAACTCTTCCCCAGTAGTCTTTTGAGTGCTTTCTAATCTGGGGGTCTCATTTTTAAGCACTATATCTGCAGTGTTTCTCTTCTATTCATAGGGCTTTCAATTGCTAATTATTTTGGGAGTGGGCTGCCAGATCCTCCTCCCTAGTCTATCTGAGTCTGGAAGCTCAGCTGAAACCTGTGTACCATGAATGACCCTGCTGGTATCTGTAATTCCAGTAGCATACATTTCAGCCTCATAGCAACACATAAGCCCCCACAGTACGGCAAACTGACAGACGTATGGGGGAGTAGACAGTATAGAATAGTTTAATTAAAGATAGTATACTTTTATGGAATAATTATGGGGAAAATTGAGGCATCTGAAGTAGCTTAAGTAAACCTGGAAAGGAAACTGGAAAACCTGGGTTCCCTGGGTGAATTAGCATAAAGAGATTTCTGTTCCCCAAGGGAAGGTAGAGAAGTCAGAGAACAGGAGAGTTAAGCAGGCTTATACAAGAAGGTGCCTTTGATACACAGGGAAGATGGTGGGCCAGAAGGAAGACAGGGGTGTGCACATGGTTGCTGGAGAGAGAAGAGCAGAGGAGCAGAGAGAAAGGAAGAGAGAGAGAGACCTTGTGGAAGAAGAAAGGAAGAAAGAGAGTGGGCATATGTTCCCTTTAGTTTTACTCAAACTAGGGCATGTCCAGTGTGACATCAGCTCTGGGCAACCAGCTCTGGGTACCTAATGTGATGTGGGCCTAGGGTCTTTGTTTTGTAAGTGGCTTGAGGGCTTGGGTAGGGTGTGAGACCCACTTGAAAATGTCCTTCCAATGTCCTAAGAAATGCAAGGGACTTCTTCATTGTGGAGGAAGGTCAGCCATCATTTTCAATCCCCTTTTCCTATACACTGCCTGCTAATGCCTAAGCTCCCTACCTACCAATGTTGTTGTTGTTAGGTGCCATCGAGACCCTCATAGGGTTTTCAATGGCTGATGGTTTCGGGATTACCTTGGGAGTGGATTGCCAGGTCCTTCTCCCATTTTTGCAGTGCTGGGAATTGAACTCGGAACCTCAGAGACTGCAGCACAGCGCTCTACCAACTGAGCTAAATCCAAGCTCTACCTAACAATAGGGAAACACAAATCAAAACCACAGTGACACCGAGCTTGGAGGTACATGCCTGTAGTCCCAGCTACTCAGGAGGCTGAGGTGGGAGGACTACTTGAGCCCACCACTTGGAGACCAGCGTGGGCAATACAGAGAGATCCTGTCTCAAAACAAAAAGCAAAAAAACAAACCTCCACAATGAGATACTATTTCATACACAGCAGGATAGTTAGAAACAAAAAATCAGATAACAAGTGTTTGCAAGAATGCAGAGAAATTGGAACCCCCATGCAAATGCCAGTGGACATGTAAAATTCTATCTGCTTTGGAAAACAGTCTGAAAATTACTCAAATAGTTAACACATTACATAGAGTTACCACATGACTTGACAACTCTACTCCTAGGTAAGAGAAACAAAAGCCAATGTCCATAGACACTTGTATGCAGATGTTTATGGCAGCATTATACATAATAGTCAAAAACTAGAAACAATCTAAATGTCCACCAACACATGAACTGATAAATACGTTATATCCATACAATGAAATATTTTGCACTTATAAAAAGGAATGAAGTACTGAAACCTGCTACAACATGAACGACCTTTGAAAATATGCAATATGGAAAAGGCGAGACAAAAGACCACCACATATATGATTCTATTCATATGAGTATACAATAGGGAAATCTATCGAAATACTAAGTAAATTAGTGGTTGCTTAGGGCTAGGGGAAAGAAAAAGGAAGATAAGAGAAATGAGAACTAAAGGATACAGAGCTTCTTCTTGAGGTAATAAAATGTTCTAGAATTCATTGTGGTGATGGTTGCACAAGTCTGTGAATATGCTAAAAATAACTGAATTGTAGCCAGGCTTGATAGTACATGGTTGTTATCCCAGCACTCAGGAGGCAAAGGCAGGAGGAAGCAGGAAAATCAGAAGTTTGAGGTCAGCCTAGGCTACAGTAAGTTATATGATATGTCAATTATTTCTTAATAAAGGTGTGTAAAAAGATATAAATGGAAATTTCAAGAAAAAGTTAAAGAAAATAAACCAAAAGTGGAATAGCAAGATATTTAGAAAATAACAACAAAAAGCCTACGACCTATGGGATCTACTGAAGCTGTGCTCAGAAGAAATGTTATAGCCGGGTGTGGTGGCGCATGCCTGTAATCCCAGCAACTCCGGAGGCAGAGGCAGGAGGATCACAAGTTAGAGACCAGAAGCAGTCTGCATTTGCAAAGCACGCAAGTGCAAGGCCCTGGGTTCAACCCCCAGTACTGCAAAAATAAATAAATAAATAAAAGAAGAAGAAGAAATGTTATAATTTAAGAACATAGGGGGAAAAGTTAAGCATTCATTAAGCATAAGAAGACAGGAAAACCACCACAAAATTGTACTATAAAAAATTAAAAGAAGGCTGGACCTAGTGGCACATGCCTGTTTGTTAATCCCAGCACTTGGGAGGCCTAGGCAGGAGGGTGGCAAGTTTGGGGTTGGTGAAGGTAGCATAGCAACACCCTATTTCAAAAATACTGAGGGCTGGAAATGTAGCTCAGTGGTAACGTGCTTGTCTAGCATGTACTAAGGCCCTACTGTTCCGTCCACAGAATCAGAAACAAAACAAAACAAAAACACATTAAAGGATTTGTAAAAATAAAAAAGGTAATAACTAAGAAAAGAGAAAAAGTGGAACTAATTTTTTTAAATCCAAGAGCTGTTCTAAACAAGAAAAAAGAACCAGGATAAGTAAATAGTCACAGGAATAGAAAAAAAAATTAATCATAAAAGAATATCTTACTCAACTGCACACAATGTTGAAAACTGGATGAAATGGACCGATGGTTTTATTTATTTATTCATTTATTTGTTGGTAGTACAGGGGGGTTGGACTCAAGGCATTACACATGCTAAGCAAGTGCCCTACCACTGAGCTGCACCTCCACCCCCTTTTTTATTTTTTATTTTAAGACAGTCTCGCTAAATTGCTCAGGCTGCATCTAGCCTTGAACTCATGATCCAACTGCCTCAGCCTCTCAGATCACTGGGATTACAGGCATACACCATGATGTCCAGCTAGCTGGATGATTTTCTAATATAATATAAATTGTCAAAGTTTCCCTCCAAAAGTATAACTTGTAAGCAACTAAATTACCATAGACCTAGATAAAACTGTTGAAGAGCTATGCTCCCCCTCCAAAAAAAATCCACAAGGCCCAAATGATTTTACAGGGAATTCAACCAAACCTCTCACATGAATGCCACTTAACCAGAAAGAGAAAAACTACATGGAAAAAGAAAAAAAAAAAAAAAAAAAAAGGAAATAAATTTTATGGAAAAGGCATGACCCAACAAAAATAAAAGAAAACTGAAAAGATCTATTTAGCCTATAAGGAATGATGAAAATTTTCTAAGTTTAGCAAGCAGAATTCAGTAGCACATGTACAATAGTAAAACCATGACAATGGAGTAGATTTGAAATGCAAGCAGGGTTCAGTAACAGTAAACCCATTAGTACAATTCACCATAAACGCAGATCAAAGGAGAAAAATTACATAACAATTCCCATAGGAAGTCATCTGCAAAATTTACTTCCATTTATTAAAAAAACTTTTAAAATGGTAACAGCTGAATACTTCCACATGATAAAATACATGCATTTCAGTCCAAAACCAGATCTAATTTTAATAGGAAAGCAATAAAAACACCCTATTAGCTGGGGATGGGAGCTCAGGCCTGTAATCTCAGCACAAGGGAAACAGAAGCAGGAGGATCGAAGCAAATTTGAGGACAGTCTGGTCTACATAGTGAGTTCCAGGCCAGCCAGGGCTACACAGTGAGACCCTGCCTCAAAAAAGAACAAAACAGAACAAAACCCCCAACATCCTACTGAAGTCAGGAGTAAGACAAAGTTCTACTACTATCTTGTTTAATATTTTTAAAAAGTAATAGTTAAATGAATTTGCTAAAATAAAGAAATACAAAAATTAGAAAGAGAGGAAATTATTATTGTTAACTGTCATTGTTTTTCCCTAGAAGAGCAACTGTGAAACTTATTGCAGATGGTATTAGAATTCTAAAGGCATAAAACTAATACTTAAAAATTAATAGCATTCTCATATTCCAACAACCAGATAAAGATACATTAGAAGTAGAAATTGTATTCATAATAGCAATTAAAAAGATATATTACAAAAGAATAATTATAGCAGGAAATGTGGAAAAAACTTTTTAAAAATGTCATTGAGGAGCACGATGTGTTCCCTGCACTCCCAGCCCTCAGTAGGCTGAGGCAAGGTCACACGAGCCCAGGTGTTCCAGGACAACAGGGGCAACATGGAGAAAATTCTCTTCCAAAAATAAATAAATAAATAAAAATAAAAATTGATCCAAAAGGAGGAGGACTTGAAAGCAAGAAATGAATATATACTATATATATCCTATTCTTGAACAGAAAAAATAAATACATACCCTATCCTTGAACCTCAAAAAGACACCAACTATTTCTAAATCAACCTAAAAATTTAAATACCAGCAGGGCAGCTGGGTGTAGTGCGGCACACTTACAGTCACAGCACTTGGGAGGTTAAGGTAAGAGGATCACTTGAGGCCAAGAATTTGAAACCAGTCCAGCCTAGGCAACATAATGAGACTCTGTCTCAAGAACAAAACAAAAAAAACCCTACAACAAATACACAAAAATGGGATGGAGGAAGGGGAATATGATTAGTTAATTCTAAGTTTTATGAAAAAGAAAATGTCCCAGAAAAACTCTGGGAAAGTAGAATCAAGGAGGACAATAACCAAAGAATAGGTTCATTAAGTATAAATAGATAAACTGATCAATAAAACAGGATTAATGTACAGTAATAACTCCAAGTTTTTTGTTCTTGTTTTTGTTTTTGTAGTACTGGGGGTTGAACCCAGGGCCTTGCGGTTGCATGCTCTGCAAGTGCTGGACCACTGAGCTGCACTCTCAGCCCTTTTTTTTTTTTTTTTTTTTTTTTTTTACTTTTTGAGACAGGGTCTCGCTAAATTACTAAAACTGCCTTTGGTTTCGAACTTGCAATCCTCCTGCCTCTGCCTCCAGAGCCGCTGGGATTACAGGCCTGTGCCACTGGGCCTGGCTTAATAACCCCAAATTTTATGTAGTAAATAAGTACACCTACACCAGAGGAGGGGGCTGGGATTTAGCTCAGTTGGTAGAGCACCACTCTGCAATCTCTGAGGTCCCCAGTTCGATTCCCAGCCCCGCAAAAATGGGAGAAGGATGTGGCAACCCACTCCCAAGGCAATCCCGAAACAATCTGCCATTGAAAACCCTCACTATGAGTCAGACACAACTGGATGGCACCTAACAACAACAACATCAGAGGACATGGCAATCCACTTCCGAGGCAATCCTGAAACAATCAGCCATTGAAAAGCCTATGAATAGCAGAGAAGCACTGACATAGTGCCAGGGAGGCACCTAACAACAACAACTACACCTACAGATAAGATTTCACATTAGTAGGAAACAGGTGGACTACTTGTGGATACCATGATAACTGGGCAACCACCTGAAAGAAAAGTAAAGTCGGATTCCTATTTCAACATTTTACCCAGATTATATTCGGACAGATAAATGCATCTAACTTAAAAATAAAATTATAAAAGTACCAAGAAAAAACACAAGGATATTCATTCTAGTTTTAACTAGCACAATACTAGAATAGAAAATCTTTCTTATGACGCAAATTAGAATCTGAAAAAATCTGGCAAATTTAACTACAAAACATTTTTTTTTTAATTTCTGCTGGAAGAAAATATATAAACAAAGTCAAAAGACAAATGAAAGAATTGTGGAAAATATCTGCAACATATGGCAAATACAAATAAGAACTAATTTCCTTAAAACATATGCATTCCTATAAACAATAAAAAACATCTCATTAGAAAAATGAACAAAAAATATAGAGACTATAAATAAAAGAAACAAAAATAGCCCTTTTACTTTGTTGAAAAGATGCTTAAGAAAAATATTCCTACTCATCTGGCAATTAAAAAAAAAAAAAAAAAGGTTTAATAACCTGCTCCTTTACCAAGGGAACACCACCAGCACTCTTCACATCATTAGCAGAACACGAACTGGCACAATCTCTATGGAAGGGTTATCGAAGTTTAAACCGCACATATCCTTTGACCCAACAATTTTACAGTACATATGCTTTAACCCAAAAATTCTACTTCTAGGAATCTATTCTAAAGATAAAGATCCCAAAGACTCACTCTCATCGGCAAAATTCAGTAAGAATATTGATATTCATTATATCACTATAGTAGAAAGACTGTAAAAATATTTTATATGTCCATCTAAACAAAGAAATCTCTCTTTCCCTTTCTACACACACACACACACACACACGCACACACACACACCCCCTTTGTAGAAAAAATACGTAAGAAATTTATCATTGCTTGCTTCTAAGAAATGAAGCCAATTAGCTCAGATCAAAAGTAGAAGAAAAACCTGCATTTTATCATATGCTTTTTTGTACCATTTGAATTTTACATATTATTTACTCAAAATTTTTAAGACTTCAGTATCATTTTTTACCCAGCTTTACCAATTGTTAAATTTTCCTTCCTTTTTGTCAGTATTCCAGTTCTTATGTTAGCAATGATGTTTAACTGGTTTCCCAACTAATATATTTCATATACTCAGACTCACACAGTTAAATCATAATAACTTGGATTCCATTTCCCCATGATACCATTGCTCTATGAGCTCTGTCTTGGAATATTTATTCTACAAAAAGCACTGTTCCCTGTTCGTTACTAAGTATACAGAGAATACAAATTATCCAGGACTAAGCAGGTACCAATTTCTCAGCTTGTGAGGCAAACACATAATCACCACTGTATTTTAAAAAACAGTAGAAAAGCAAGAAGGTGCTCAAAGCTTCACAAAATATCACTTGTGCTGTCACAATGGACGCAGGGTCTAGTCCACTACTTTACATGTCTAAGAACTTGATTTTATCTGCTTGTCCAGAGTCGGTGAGAACTGCATGGGACTGAATCACACAAATCAATCAAATTCACTAGACACTAACATCTGACACATAATGCCAATGTATTAATTTAGAATTTTAAAATATGTATGTGTGGTGGATATGTATATAAATGTATATATATACACATACATACTTGATATTTAAATCTCAAGAGTATCAAATGATGCATATCAGGGAGTCATACACAAATGCTAAATATGTCCAAGGAGAACTACATGATGCTATGACAGCCCATAAGGAGAAGAGATCAAATTAGAAAGGCTCCCAAGGGGGGAAAAAAAAGCAGGGTAAACCGTACGTGGTGGCACATCCATGTAATCCCAGCACTGGGGAGGTGGGGCAGGACAAGGCCAGCCTGGGCTACATAGCAGGCCCCGTCTCCAAAAAAATGAAAAAACACACACACAAAAACCGGTGTGATTGAACTGAGACCCAGGAAAAAAAAGTTAAAATAAGAGAATGGAATAAGGAGTAAGAGGGTTCCTGGAAGATGGGGTAAAATGTGCAATGGCTCTGTGGCAAGAGGGAGCCAAGGAGGTAGAGAGCAAAGAGCGAGACAGCATAATGGAAGATTAACTGGAAGAGAGAGAGGGAAAAAAACAAAAAACAAAAAACAAAAAATAACAGACAATATGGTGCCTTTTAGGACACATTAAGGATTTTTGCTTTATTCTAAGAGCAATGAAACCCAGGAAGCTGCCCACCACTCAAAAGACTGAGGAAGGAGAATTCAAAGTTCAAGGCCTGGTCTCAAAAAAAAACAAAAAAAAACAAAAAAAAAAAAAGCAAAAAAAGCCAAGAAAGACTTGGAAGGACAGATGAGGACAAAATGGTTTCTGCAAAAGACTAGTATGCTATACAAATTGGGAAGCAAGAATCAGAAAAACTGTTTAGAAAGCAACCGTAGGAGACCAAAGTGAGGGATAATGACAGTATGGACCAAATTAATGGCAAAAGTAAAATAAATAGGACTTGGTGATTGATCACACCTGAAGTGCAAAGGAGAGAAAAATATTAAGGAGGATGCCCAAGTCTCAGGTTTGCACAACTGGGTGGATAAAGATGCTATTCACTGAAAGAGAATGAGAACACTCCAGGAAGACCAAGACATTTTGTTTTGTTTCACAGGGATCTGGATTCAGAGTGGAAATGCAAATAGGAAGAGAAAAGTTTCTTCCAATATGCAGAAGTCTTGGTAGAGAAGGATAAAAATTATACACTAGGGCTAGCGGTCCCCTGAGAACTTGTACCTCCCTGGTCAGTCATAAAACAAGCCTAGACATTCCTATTCCTCCCTATCATCTAAAACCTTTTAAAATATCTCAAAATAGAATAGAGAGATAATATGGGAAAGGCCTAAAATGAGACAGCTGAGAGAATAAATAATATGAAAGAATTTCAAAGTATATTATGGAGATAACAGGTATTTTCCAATTTTGAGAATGAGGGAAAGATGGAGGATGCCTACACAGGGAAGAAGGAATTAAGCGTCATCCAGGGGAAGAGGAAACATAAAGAAAAAACTGATGACCCCACTTCACGAAATTTCACAGTTTAGACACGTTTTATCTTTGCCTTTGGACAAATGGCTGTTCTTGGCCTTCTGTGCTAAGGGAATGCAGAAATAGCTCCACACCTATGGCCCTTATTTCAAATCATGGCTTATACTGCCCTCAGGTGGTAGCAGTGAGGAAGTACACCAATCTGATTCTGGGATCCTGGGAATGCCCACATCAAGTTAATGGTGTAATAATTAATCCATGACCAAAGACCTAAAGATTGCAGTGGTAGAGGGCAAACTGGTAATACTCCTTGCCAAGATATTTATCTTCTAAGCTATCAATACGCAAAAATCTAAGTTTTTGTTGTTAATTTGAGGGAATTTTTTCTTTTTCATGTTAAAGATCACGTATTTTGCAATTCTATAATGCAATATAGTCTGGCAGTATTATTTCAAATCCAACTCACAGTATATTATATATTTGAATATTTACAAATGTCTCAATTTAATCTTAATAGCACATATAAAAAGGTTAATGTACATTTCTATCACACACCAAAAACCTTAGCGCTAACATCAGCAATTGGCTCATTGAATATGCAAAATTCCCTTTGTTATCTTCAAATTAATCAGATAATTTCTGACTACCAGAAGCACAAGGCACAACAGTAAACACAATTCAAAACTATCATGTTCTCAAAACTCATGAGCTAAACAAATACATCACCAATATAATCAACATTAGTCACACACAAAAAAACCTACGGTGAATGATTAACACATCATTCCTGACAATTCTCTTCATGGTAAAAATAAACTTGCCCAATGTACTATTTGACATACTGTGCACTATTCAACTCCCTACCTCCCTTCTACCATACTGAATATTAAAAATGGACCTCTTTATAATTGTCTGCATACACGTTATCAACTTGATTTGGTTGTGTTTTAAGGCATCTGAACTCAAAGATATGCACTGTAGGCCAAAATGTGAAATTATTTCACTGGACACACTTTTGCAGTTCTCAATCAGTTGTTATATCTAGTAGCAGTATAATTTTATCTCTAAATATATCCTTGATTTTCGTTTTCCCCGCCTAAAATCGAGACGCCATTATCTATTCTATCTCTGGGCATTTCAAAATATTAACAAATCAACTAGTTTTCCTTAATCCTCTTGATTCTCCTTCCCATACGCTCCCTACTGAAGTCCCCACAGTCTTTTCTTCCATTTCAAAATGTCTCTTACACACTCGAGTGCTTGTCTATTGTTAGTTTTTGTTTTTGTTTAGTTTAGTTTACAAAATCACTCCTTGCAATGCTCTTCTGTCTTCTCTCCTTAATTTAACACTCTTTTCGAAATAATTTTCCAGAGCGAGCGCCAATGTCTTTCTTTCATAAGATCGAACTGCGGAAGAGGAAGACACTGGGAACCGAGTAAGTGAATCATTTGGAATGTCAACGAGACGGGGACCTCTCTCCTTTGACAGGAAAACACAACTCTTAGCACAGATCTTCCAAGACAGCAAAAATACTTTTCTCCGTGGTGCTCTGGGTCCCTCCGTGACCTCAAAGACACCTTCCTTTCTCTCCGATCCCCGGTTCCTCTGCCATGTGTGGGCCCTGCCTATCCTCCTCCCAAGGAAAAGACCAAGGGAGACAAGCGAGACAAGGTAGCAGTCACCTTCCTGCCGCCCCGCAAACTGTCAGGACCCGGTCCCACGACTCACCTGGCAGGTGCGGCCGCCCGGAGAGTTGCACGAAGCGGTTGAGCTGGCCAGTACCCCGACCCCCGCTGCCCCCACTGCCCCCGCTGGCCCCGCTACCTCCGCCGCCACCGCCAGCCGCGCCTCCTCCCCTCCGGCGGTTCCTGTCCCAGCCCTGGGCGGCCGACATGACTCGCTAACGACTGCCGCAGCCCGGTCCCAGCAGCCCGTGACCCGGCGGCACCAGCGGAGCCTTCTTCCTGGGCTCCTCAAGAGACCGGGGAGACAGGGGAAGGGGGGAGCGCACCCGCTCACAAGCTACCAATAACTAGCCGCTTTGGTGACAGCGAGCCAATCGGAGATCTTCTTCTTGGCAGGTGGAGAGAGGCGGAGAGAGACGTGGTAACCATAGCTATAGCTAAGGGAAAAAAAAAAAAAGTGGGGTGAGAGAAAGGCAGAAGCAGACACTCCGCAATCGCATCAACCGCGCTCCTCCAGCCCGCGTCGCCGCGACTCCTGCGGGATCAGGCGGGCCAATCGAAGCCCGAGTGACAGAGGCCACGCCCGCAGAAAACTTGGGGCGAAGGCGGGTGGGGGCTCCAGGCACGGTTAGTACTTAGAACTCTTTCCCATCAACATTGCAGTCAGAAACAGGCTACGCACGTAATGCACATATTTGGGAGCAATACAGTGTTCCGCCAGTTTTGCTGTCTGAGAGCCCATGTCCGGACTGTTGGCACATACAAAGGGCTTGCGGGGTGCAGGGTGCGGGGCGGGGGAGAGGGGAGCCACGGAGGGACCCAAGGGCTGAATCAAGTCTAAATATGCAAACGAGATAGTCCTGCGTTTCATCATTTGTCTTCTCTTTCATTGGGACTGGCGAAACTCCTCCCCACAGAAAGCCACGTCCCCAAAACAGTTGTTAAGTCTGGGTACGAATATGGAAAAATTTTCAGTCTTACCAGATAGAAATATAAATTAAAACCCCGAAGGGGAGCCATTTCTGGCTTCTTACATCAGTAAAGGTTTTTAAAATACCACCCGGCGGTGTGCAGAGTGCCAAGAAAAAGATAATCTCAATGATAATTGATGGCTCTGTAAATGTTTGTGTTCAATCCCTTTTTGCTTGCAAAAATTTTAATCGGCTTAAAACATATATAATGAAAGGGAAGTGGGAATTTAAATGACAGAAACGAGAACAGACGATAAGATTAAAGGAAATGTAGATGTGCAGGTCAGAAATTCCTATTGTTCCGAAATTAAACAGAGGGGCGCGATACAAAGTAGGAGGAAAATGCACACTGCTTACTGATGTTTCTGAATTATAAGGAAAAAGCGTATACATTTCTCAAGGGAAACAAAACTTTTCAAGGTTCTTAGTTCTGATGGACATTTGTTCCCCCTATAATACGGGAGAATCATACTCGTTGCAGAGAAAAAAGAAAAAAAAAGGCAGAAACTCTGCTTAAGCGGAGGTGATCCTGGAATGTAAATTTCAGTTCGCCATTGGCCCCACGTCCTACGTCCAATTACTTGTAGGGAGAGAGAAGTATTTTAGCCATTAACCTGTACAATGCACTGTTTATAAAAATGTTTGAGACCTGAAAGAAAAAAGCTATGGTTCTAAAATATGAAAATCAAAACTATAAGCGTTAATTTTTCTAAAGAAATTGTACCACTAAAGAGCCGAAGGAAATTTTCTGTCTACAGGAGTATGCCAAATAATAAATAAGGGCTAGCAGAATACCACCATTTTGTAACCCCTAATGAATTAAGGTCTGCAGCTGTAGCCCTGTGGTATCCGATCCTGTCAGATCTCGGAAGCTAAGCAGGGTCGGGCCTGGTTAGTACCTGCATGGGAGACCGCCTGGGAACACCAGAAGCTGTAGGCTTGGGAGAAGGACCTGGCAACCCCCTCCCAAAAATCAATTTGCCATTGAAAACCCTATGAACAGCAGAGAAGCACTGACAATAGTGTTTCCTCTGTTGTACAGAGGGTCGCTATGAGTCGGATACTGACTCGACGGCACCTAACAACAACAACAATGAATTAAGAGATCTACCCATTCAATATTAACCATACTGTCACATGACAGTATGTACCTACAGAACATAAACATGACTATGAGATATCTTCTAGAAAACAAAATAAGCCTGAATTTCATCAGATGTCTGTATCCAACTACCAATTTATACGAAATACAGTTAAAAGACACTATAGAACAGCTGGGCACCCATGGTGCCCAACCTGCATAATTCAGCGAGTCTGTATCTCAAGTAAAAAAGGGGCTGGGGGGTGCAGCTTAGTGGCAGAGCACTTGCTTAGTATGCCCAGGGCCCTGGGTTCAAACTCCCAGTATTCCCCCCCCAAAAAAAAGTCCTACAAAATTCCCCACAGAAATTCTACAGGACAAATAGGTTTTTTCAATAAATAAACTGAAAGGAGAAAGATTTGGAGGGAAAAATGTACAAATTAAACAGGTAGAGATGGTGATCATATGTCTGTAATCCCAGCACTCAGTGGACTGAAACAAGTTCAAGCCCAGCCTGAGCTACATAGCAAGATCTATCTCAACAACAACAAAAGATTTGTGATGGTTTTACAACTCTGTGAATAAACTAAATATCATTGAATAGTAATGGCTCACAAGGTTGTGAATATATATATATATATATATATATATATATATATATATCCCCAAATTGTACCTTTTAAAAGGGTGTTTTTTGTTTGTTTTTGCAGTACTTGGTGGGCAGGGCCAAACTCAAGCATGGTGTTCTATACTGAGCTGCACCTCAGCCCCTTTTTTATTTTTTTGAGACAGAGTATCACTAAATTGTAAAGGCTGCCTCTTGCCAAATTTGCAATCCTCCTGCCTCATCTTCCTGAGCCCACTGGGAACACGGGCATGTGCCATAGTACCTAGCTAAAAGGATGAATTTTATGTTATATGAATGATATCTCAATAGAGAAATTTTGAGGGCTGAGATCAGGGATGTAAATTGCATGTGTGAGGCCCTGCATTCAATCCCCAGTACTGCCAGAAAAGAAAGAAAAATTAAATAATATAGGAAGGAAATAGTAGATGGACAGATAGATGGAACAACATTGGCTTCACTTTAAATCAGTGAATTATATTTGTTAATTATATCTCAGTAAAGTTATTAGAGAAGAGAGACTTAAAAAACATATCAATCAATTGCAACAGTGGGCCTTATGTACATCCTGATTCACACCAACTGAGAGAAAAGCATTAATGAGGGTACTGCAAATTTCAACCCTGAATATTTTATGACATTAAATTATGATTCAGCTGTGGAACAGGCCAGTAGGCCCAGTAACTCAGGGAAGCTGAGGCAGGAGGTTTGCTTCCCAAGTTGCTGGGATTATAGGTGCACCATTGCACACCCAGTTGAAAATTTGTATACACTTTGATGGTTATTGACATGATTTGTAGAGGGGTCTTTAAAATAAGGCCATGTAGGTGATGCTGTTGATATAGGTAATATGTGCCTGTTAACATTAATGCAGCCTGCAGCTGTACCACTGTGGCGTCCTATCCCAACTGATCTTGGAAACTAAGCAGGGTCAGACCTGGTTAGTACTTGGATGGGAGACTGCCTGGAAACACAAGGTGCTGAAGGTTTGAGAGAAGGACCTGGAAACTGACTCCCAAAAATCAATCAGCCATTGAAAATCCTATGAATAGCAGAGAAGCATGACAATGGTGTTTCGTCTGTTGTACGTATGGTCACTAGGAGTTGGACACCAACTCTGACTCTATACACCTCACAACAACAAATATGATGCAAAAGAAGTACAAGATACCACTTCTGAAATAATCTTACCAAAAACATGAACTTAAATCTAATCAAGATTTAATCTCTAATGTACAGTGTACAGTAATTTCAGGGGACAAAAGAAATGAAATGACTATAGAACAATCGAACACATCCACGGGGATAATCACCAAAATATCTAGCCTAGTCTGATCAATAAATCAACCTCATGAAAAACGAAGTGAAGCACCGGGTGGGGTGGCGCACACCTGTAATCCCAGCGGATTGGGAGGCAGAGGCAAATTGGAGACCAGAGGCAGTCTTCGAAACTTAGCAAGACCCTGTATCCAAAAAAAAAGTTTAAAAAATGGGCTGAGGGTGCAGCTCAGTGGTCCAGCACTTGCAAAGCATGCAAGCGCGAGGCCCTGGGTTCGAGCCCCAGTATTACTACTACTACTACTACTAATAATAATAATAACAAAACCACGAAGCGAATAAAATAAAAACAAAATGGAGGGAGAGTAACTGCTAATGAAATATTAGATCTAGGCAATAATAATCAATGACTACTATGAGCAAACAGCAACAACCAAACATTACTACCTGATAACAGAAGTACCCACAATTATCTATAGTTTTACCAAAATGTGCATCAGAATAAAATCTAACATTTAACACTACCTACCAGTTTACAGTAAATAAAAGGGACAGAGAAGGGCTGAATGTGTCATTTAGTGAGTGTGTGTGCTTAGCTTAGTGGTAGAATATATGAGGCCCTGGCTTCATTCCTCAGCACACACACATACACAAAAAGGGACAGAGACTATATTTAAAATATTTTAGAGGTATAATCTGTAAAATATATAATGTAGAAAACTCTGTAGAACACTCTATTTTCTTTAAGATTATTTTACAAGAAAAGAAAGAGGAAATTAGAACCCATAGATTAACAAGTTTTGTTTTGTTTTGTTTTGGCTTGGGTTTTTTGAGACAAGGTCTCCCTGTTTTTCCCAGGCTGTCCTGGAACTTGCTGTGTAGATGAGGCTGTCCTTGAACCTGTATTGATCCTCCTGCCTCAGCAGTCTTGAGTGCTGGGATTGCAAGCGTGGGCCACCACACATATAGCTTCAGATTAACAGCTTTAAGAGACATATCACTCAAATGCAATGCCTGGGCCTTATTTGCATACAGATTAGATCAAACCAACTATTTTTTAATGGAGAATTTAAATAGATATTAGATTATATTGGAGATTTAGGTTCTTTTCCTTTTTAGGTATTGTGCCTATGTTTTGTTGTCAAAACAATTCTTATCTTTTAGAAAAGCACAGTGAAATAATTATGGATAAAACACTATGATGTCTAAAATGAGCTTCCAAATAATCTGGGCTGAGGTTGGGGTGGAGGTGGAAGACATTGGAGACAAAGTGAAAATGCAAATTAAATGAGGATAGCCATAAATTGATATTTAGTGTAGCTGGATGGGGGATACTCAAGAGTTCATTGCAGTATTCTTTCTCTTCTTTGTATATTTAAATTTTTTTCTCATAGAAAGGTTTTTTAAAATAGTTCTTAAAAGAACAGCTATATAGATTGCACTAATATAGACTATCAGCCACTGAAAACCCTATGAATAGCAGAGAAGCACTAACAATAGTGTTTCCACCTGTTGTACATAGGGTCGCTATGAGTTGGATACCAACTCAACGACACCTAACAGCAATGTAGACTATGGACTTTGGCTGACAATGATGTGTCAGCGTTGGTTCATTGATTATAACAAATGAACACTACACTGCTTCAGGATGCTGATGAATGGGAAGGCTGCTTCTGGGGAGAGAATAGGTGGGAACTCTGTACTTTCCATTCAATTTTGCTGTGAACCTAAAACTGCTGTGAGAAACAATCTTTCAATGAAAAAAGAAAAAGTAGGGTTTGTGAGCATTGTGCAAGGACCAGGAAGATCTTGAGAAATCTTGCTTACAGATACTCAAGTAGCACAGCCCTGCTCTGGAGGGCAGGATGGGTGACAGAGCTTTTAAACTCCCCGCTCATCTTGCCCAGGCAGACATTTGATCAACATTAGAGCAGGAAAGGATAGTATTTAGCGAAGCTTTAGATTTCCAGAAGCCTGCTAACTTGAGCCCTGTCGAAGAAACGGATCTGGAACTATTAAAGGCAATTCCTTATCCCACCTCCACTCCCACTTAAAAAAGCAAAAACAAACAAAAAACTAGTTTGAAAGCTTCCATGTTTCTTTGTGTAACTCTGAACATAAAGGCCTGAATTTGCCTTTTCTGTTGTTGATGGTGGTGGTGGTGGTGAGACAGAGTCTCACTGTATAGCCCAGGCTGGCTTAGAATTCACTATGCAGACCAGGCTGGCCTCCAGCTTGTGTTGGTACTGCTGCCTGAGCTTCCCAAATGCTGGGATTACAGGTACATACCACTATACCCGACTCTTGCCTTAAACAAAAACAAAAACATAATTATACATATTTGTGGAGTACAGTGTGATAATTTCAATACATGTCCACAATGTATTATGGATCAAATCAGGGAAATTAGTATTTTCTTCTTAAACATTTATTATGTCTTTGTATGAGAACACTTCAAACTCCTATCTGCTACCTCAGTTTTGTTTGTTTGTTTATTTGTTTGTTTGCTTTTGTTTTGTTTTGTGTTTTGTTTTGTTTTGTTTTGAGACAGGGTCTCACTGTGTACTCCAGGCCAGCCTCAAACTTGCAATCTTTCTGCCTCAGCCTCTCAAGTACTAAGATTACAAGTGTGCACACCACACCTGGCACTTCTAGTTCTTTATAAAATATATAATAAATTGTTGTGAACTATAGTCACCCTACTGTGCTGTAGGACATTAGAAATTATTCCTCCCCTCTAACTGTATTTTGGTACCCATTACTTAACTTCCTTATAGCCCCTTCTTCCTGAACTTGCATTTTGAAGTTTGGAAAAGAAGACCATGAGCTTTACCACGCAAAGGTAAAACCAAAATTTCATTTCGGAGTGAGAAAGGAGTTAAACAATCCTACTTGAGGTGGCATTGGAAAGGTAAGCTCCATCAAGGAGCTCAGATTGAATCCTAATGGAGTGAGGAGCAACTGAAGGCTTTAAGCAGGAAGGTGACATGTTCAGATTTATGTTTCTAAGATCACTCTGGAAAAAAGAAGAGGAAGAGGAAGAAGAAGGAGGAGGAGGAGGAAAATCAAAGGGAAGAAAGAAAAAAAGAAAGAAAGAAAGAAAGAAAGAAAGAAAGAAAGGAAGGAAGGAGAGAAGAGAAAAGAAAAGATGAATGAGCTGAAGATTTATACTGGAGCTTGTCCACCACCATGGATGAAGTTGTATGTGGGCAGCAGCCTCAAGGAAAAGACTCTGCTCCCAAATATCTTCCATCTGCCATACTAAAGATCCATCATGTGACATCACGTGTGTTTGAGAGCAACATAAGTAAAGATTAGAATGCCTATTTAAACCATGATTTAAATGCAAAACATTTCCTTCATTAAGTCACATGGTTTTATGACCATCAATTATAAAGACATGTTCTTATGGTGGGCTTATAATTATTAAAACACACATACACGCACACACTCTGGGTGCCCCTTGAATTCACAGGTACTATGCAAAGTGCTAGGGCTGTAAAGGAGAGTGATAAATTACATTGGCCTTTAAGAAGCTTCAATCTGATTGGTAAAGTAAAAAAATACGCAAAAAAAGTGAAGAGTATTCATATAGGTTTTGCTTCATTAATATTGTATCAATTCAAAGTATCACTTTAAAGGTTGGGGCTATGGCTCACTGGTAGAACACTAGCCTAGTACATGCAAGACCAGGGTTTGAACCCCAGCACCACAAAATACTACTTTATGAAAATCCTATTCTTTCACAAAGGGCTGGGATTTAGCTCAGTTGGTAGAGCGCTGCGCTGCAGTCTCTGAGGTCCCAGGTTCAATTCCCAGCACCGCAGAAATGGGAGAAGGGCCTGGCAATCCACTCCCAAGGCAATCCCTAAACAGTCAGCCATTGAAAACCCTATGAGGGTCGCTATGAGTCAGATACCTACTCGACGGCACCTAACAACAACATTCTTTCACAAATTGCTTTGGAGGGAGGTGAAGTATAAATAAATGAACAAAAACTCTATGATCTTGACTTTTTTTGGTGGTGGCGGTGGTTCTGGGGATCGACCCCAAGCATGTTTGAGGTCCTGGGTTCAACTCCCAGCACCACACACAAAAGAATTTAAATTTTCACTAAAAATATAAGTTTTTCTTTTGGACACATTTTTGTACTTTGTGAAAGAATAATGCAAGCAAATATATAAGTTTGATGTATCCCAAAGAGGAAAGGTTCTACATAGTATAGAAAGCATATCAGCATAAAAATGTGCATGTTCTCATATTAAAAGCCACACAGACAATAAGGATAGTCTGACTGATGGAGGTATGAGCAGAACTGCCGGCTGCCCTGAGAGAAACACAATGAATAAGTAGTCTGAGATCAAGACTAGCCTGTGGGAGGTTTAGGGGGGAGGGTTTTGGGCATTAAGACTATGGGAAAGAGAAGAAGAAGGCAAGATTGGGCAGAGGAGAAGCTGGATTGTGATGTAGGCTCAAGGAAGACCCTGGAGACTGCAGGGAATTCAAAAACTGGGAGGTACTTTTTTCGTACATGGAGGTTGAAACCAAGTACAAAAAGTATGGGCCTCACACATACTTTGCAAGTGCTCTCCCACTGGGCTGCACCCCCCAGATCACTTTTATTTTTTATTTTGAGTCAGGGTCTTGCTAAGTTATGCAGGCTGCCTCTGGCCCCAAACTTCCGATCCTCATGTCTCAGTCTCCCAAGTCACTAGGATTACAGGTGTGCACCACCATACAGGGCCCCTTTAGTATTGTTCTGAGTGAGGGTAAGGACCCTGAGCCTTTCATAAGTCTGTCTTGATTAGCTACTGGATGCTAAGTGCTCCAGAAAGAGGGCAGGGGGTGACCTCAGCAGAAATGACACCCTTTAGTCAAGTAACTCCCAAAGAAACTGACAGCCAAGGGCTCCCTGCTGCTTGCAGTCCCAATGGCTGGGGGAGACTTGTTCTTTATTCCGGCAGGAGATCTGGGAGCTGTATCACTGCCCCCCCCCCCCCCCCCCACACACACACCTACACTAAAATGCTTAGGAGGAAAATTAGCACTTACTAAGAATCTTTTGGGGCTGGGATTTGGCTCAGTTGGTAGAGCACTGCACTGCAGTCTCTGAGGTCCCAAGTTCAGTTCTCAGCACCCCAAAAATGGGAGAAGGGCCTAGCAATCCACTCCCAAGGCAATCCCGAAACAGTCAGCCATTGAAAACCCTATGAGGGTTGCTATGAGTCTGATACTGACTCAACAGCACCTAACAATAGAATCTTTTGTGTGCCAAACACTTCCATATACATGTCTCATTTAATTCTTGACCCAAAGTTACATAGTTGATGATGGAAGTGGGATGTGGAGCCATATCTTACTCCAAAAGTCTTTTTTCCACATCACACTTGTCTAGTGATAATTGAAAATTGGAATGGCTGGGGATGCAGCTCAATGCTAAAGCACTTGCCTATAGTAACCAAGACTCTGGGGTTCAATCTCCAGCATAAAAAAAAAAAAAAAAAGACCTGGTGCAGTGGCATATGCCTATAATTCTATCAACTCAGGAGCCTGAGACAGGAGGATCCCAATTCAAGGCCAGAGGCAGCCTGCGTAACTTAGCGAGATCCTGTCTCAGGATAAAAAATAAAAAAGACATTGGGGGTGCAGCCTAGTGGTAGAGCATTTGCAAAGTATAGGTTAGGCACTGAGTTCAACCCTTTGGTACAAAAAAAAAAAAAAGGAAATATCAGAGTATTTATTGATTCCTGTCTTTATTCATTCTTATCTTAAAATTAACATATTCTGAACATCGACTTTGTTCCAGGTGTTAAAGAATTATAGAAAAAATACAAAAATCTTGCTCACACACACACACACATATATATACATGTCTATATGTATATATTGATTATATATATATATATATATATATATATTTGTATATATGTATACATCAATTAGTTGCCAAGCCTGTCATCCTCCTTAAAACTTATTCCTACCATGGAGAACCTATCACCAAGTTCTGCTGTTTCTGGCTTTAAAATATATCTTACACCTGCCCACTTGTACCCATCTTCCCCTAAGTCTTACCCTCAATTGCCTTCTGTTTGCCAGAGCTTCTTCAGTAACTTCCTAATAATGGGCACTCCATATCTTTTCTTCATTCTAATCCATTCTTCACACAGTTTACAGAGTGATCTTTCCCCAAATGCACAACTGTTCAAGGTACTGTACTACCTAAAGTCTTACAATAGTTGCCCTTGGCTTTTAGAGTGAAGTCCAAATCCTTTAAGAAGGTTTACATACATCCACTAAACAACTACGTATTGAGTATCTATGTCCAGGCACTGCTGTAAGCACTGCAGAGACAGCAATGAACAAAAAACAATATACTTATTCTGAAGAACATACTCTAATGGAAAGAAAAAGAAACAGAAATAAACATAATAAAAGAATTGTATATGTCATCCCTCAGTATCCAGGGGAATTGATTTCAGGATTCCCTGTAGATACCAAAACTGGCAGATGCTCTGGTCCTTATATAAAATGATGTAGTATTTGCATATAACACACACACATACAACCTCCAAGTATTACCTAGGAGGAAAAATCATGTCCATTTGGGAACCACAGATCGACACTCTCAGGAGGAATGACAGGATACTGTCCAAAAATAAATGAGAATGCCACTCAACATATGAAATAAAGAGACAGAGCTGAATAAGGAGAGCGTTTATAAATGAGAATATTCCCATAACTTATTATCAGCACAAGTATTCCCATTTGAAATGCTCTGCTTATTCCCAAATAAAGTCATTACTTTTTAACCATTTCTTTCAGTTGTTATTTAGTTTAACTCTAACTACAGACAATGAGAACCATGTGGTCCAAGCACTGTCTTCTAGCAGACAAGACAGCTAATCTATTGGATTTGGAGAAAGTAGGGAGTTCAGGGACTTTCGAGCTTTCATTTTATATAAGTGACAACTTGACTGAAACTATTGTGTATTGTTTAGCCCTCAGAAATGTGTTTATTGAACTGAGTTTCTTTGTGATTGGCTGAATA
The DNA here is from genome assembly GCA_007922755.1 of Pedetes capensis. NCBI lineage: Eukaryota > Metazoa > Chordata > Mammalia > Rodentia > Pedetidae > Pedetes > Pedetes capensis. The sequence goes on along the minus strand of VMDO01005458.1, from coordinate 53,942 downwards.
AAGGAGTTGTCATTGATTCGGTTTAAGAAAACATGTTCACTGGGATAAGTTATTGTTAATCATCTGAGCTTTAAACTGGCTGACTGCTCTTTGTTATCATGGCTAACAGGACAACAAGCCTTTTTCCAAGAATGTGGGAACTTTTAAAATTCTCAGTACTGTATATGCTAGTAGTTTATGATGGTAGTGGAATTTCTCTTCTGATTGCTTTAATTTAATTAATCAATTTACTTATTTATTTGGGGATTTTTGAAAGTCTCATTATGTAGTGCAGGCTGGACTCAAACTGAAGATCTTCTTGCCTCAGCTTCCACAGAGCTGGGATTAAGGCATGAGCCACCTGACTCAATTTATTGCTTTTAGTTTTTTATTTTATTTTATTTTATTTTATTTTATTTTGTGGTACTTGGAGATTGAATCCAGGGCTTCACACATACTTTCAAGTGTTCTGCCATTGTGCAGCACCTCCATCCCATTTTTTATTTTTTATTTTGAGTCAGGGTCTTGAGAAATTACACAGGCTGCCTCTGGCCTCGAACTCACGATCCTCCTTGCCTCCACCTCCTGAGTTGCTGGGAATACAGGTGTGCACCACCGAGTCTGGCTGTGATTGCTTTAATTTTTAAGTAAAATGGGAAGCAAAGTTATCAACAGAAAGGGAGAATGGATCTCAAAAATCTCTTAATGTAATCAAGGTTGTATTGGTCAGGGTTCTCTATTGAAATAGAAACAATAGAAAAAATATATATATATGTTATTTAAGGGGATTTATTAGATTACTTTATATAATGGAACTGGATAGTTCCACAGCTGTAGAGAGACTGGTAGCCACTCAGTCCAAGAGCTGAAAACTTGACAATTCTCCGATGCTATGGTCTGGAAACATCCTGGAAAGCCTGATGTTGAATCCATGTGGAAGCTGAGGAAACTTATCAGTTGTCCAAGGACAGTGGCAATTCAAGTGGAATGGGGGAATGATGGACATGCTCTGCTCTAGTAGAGGTGTTTTTTTTTTTTTTTTTAGAAATTTTTAATGTACATCATAATGTGATTCATTTTGACATGCTTTTCGTTGTGACAATTTTCATATATGCAATTTGATAAGCATTATTCATATAGGTTACCCTTACCCTCCTCTATGTTTCCCCCCTCCCCCCTTCCTATCTAAGTTTCCCATCCAAGTCTTCTCTATCTTTTGAGGTGTTTTTTTTTAATTTGTTTTTGTTTATTGTATTTTTTGTGTGTGTGTGCAGTACTTAGGGGTTGAAACCAGGGCATCACACATGCTTGGCAAGTGCTCTGCTACTGAGCTGCACTCCCAGCCCATTTTTCACTTTTTATTTTGAGTTAAAGTCTCACTACATTATTATAGACTGCCTGTGGCCTTGAACATGAGATCCTCTTGCCTACGGCCCCAGTTTGTTGGGATTACAGGCTTGCACCACTATGCCTGATTTCCAGAAGAGTTTTTAAGCCTGTCTCAGGCACGGATGGCTTCCTTTCTCCTCCTCACTTCATACAGAGTCCCACCCACTGAACTGCACAAGATCACCTCCAGGGTGGATCTCTTTCTCAGAGCTGTACCTGTCAGTCCTTTCTGGAAACACCCACATAAACAAGTACAGAGATGTACTAATCTCAGGAATCTCTTAATCTAATCAAATGGATAATGAAGATATTTCAGGTGAAGTGTATAAAGTAATCATCTAGGAAAGTGGGAGGGAAAGTGAACTAGAAAAATGTAGTATGATTACTAGGCTGAATGAAAGTTCCACTTGAGGTCAAGAATATAAAGAGAAAGCAAGGTGTGGTAGTACAGGCCTCTAATCCTAGCAAGTAAAGAGGCTAAGACAGGAGGATTGAAGAAAGTGCAAAGCCAGTTTGGTATACATAGTAGATTTCAGGCCATCCTGTGCTACACAGTAAGACCCTGCCTCAACAAATAAACAAACAAAAAGCCGGATATGAATGGCACAGGCCTGTTAACCTAGCACTGAGAAGCAGAGGTAGAAGGATATTGAGTTCAAGGTCAGTCTAGACTACATAGTGAGACCCTGTTTCAAACATACATACATACACATGCATACACACACACACACACACACACATACACACACACACACACACACACACTAGAAAAAATAAAGAAGGGTATTGTCCAGAAAAGGAAGTAGATACACCGCCTTTATACTGAATAAGATCAAAACTGCAGGAAAATGGACAGTGAGATACCCAAAAATGGATCCATCTTGGAGCTGCCTTATGAGGATACTGCAATACAACTGAATGAACTTCCTGAAGCTGAATGAGACAATGGTGGTGCCACTGCATCTACGAAAAAGCAAGAAATTAAGTGGATAGACTTGGCCTCACAGTAACACCATGAGAATGTTCCCCACATTGGAAATGGACTCTTGCTCCTATCTCATGGATGGATTTTTCAAAAATGTACAGATAAAAAATATTTTCTTTCAAACAACAAAAATGAAATAAATAAGTAAGTAAATAAGTAAATAAATAAAGGCAGTATGCATATGTTTTTCTTTAGCCATATTTTGATGTATAAGTGCAGGAGCAGGGTGGTAGAGAACAACTGAGGGCTTGCCAAGTGAGCACTATAAAATAAGAGAGGTTCAAGGAAATTGAGAGAGTATTCAAAAGAACATTTTATTTTTTAGCTTTTTTCTTTTGCTGTTTGTTGTATATCAAATATACTCAGTAATAGAAATAATACAATGAGCCCCATAACTCTATTACCCAAATCCAACAGATAAAAACATTGTATAATCTTCTCTGATTTATTTTGCCTTCTTTATTTTTTTGAGAACTTCAAAGCAAATCACAGTCATCAAACCAGTTCATCCACAAATAACTCAAGATGTCCTTAATAGAGAGTTATTTAAAACAAACAACAACAAGGCTGAGGATATAGCTCAGAAGTAGAGTGCTTATCCAGCATGTGCAAGGTCCTGCGTTCTAACCCATGACCACAAAAAAATTTTAAAAAATAAAAACAAGAATTATTCAACAGAATGATGAAAAAATAAAAGAAAAAATAACCACACCGGGTGGGGATGGTAGAGAATGTCTGTATTCCCAGTACTCAGGAGGCTGAGACAAGGAGGATCCTGAGTTTGATGCCAGCCTGGGATATATAGCAAGACCTTGTTTCAAAAAACAACAAATAAACAAAGCCAAAACAAAAACAATCCCTATTAAGACAATGACATTAATACTATATTGACTGATTCTCAGCCAATGTTCAACTTATGCAAAGAAATGGTGATAATGATTAGCAATGAATTTAAGCTAGCCAAGGAGAGGAGTTTTCAATGGCTGTTTCGGGATTGCCTTGGGAGTGGATTGCCAGGCCCTTCTCCCATTTTTGCGGTGCTGGGAATCTAACCCGGGACCTTAGAGACTGTGGCCCCCTCTGGGATTTAGCTCAGTTGGTAGAGTACTGCACTGCAGTCTCTAAGGTCCCGAGTTCGATTCCCAGCACCGCAAAAATGGGAGAAGGGCCTGGCAATCCACTCCCAAAGCAATCCTGAAACAGTCCGCCATTGAAAACCCTATGAGGATCGCTATGAGTCGGATACCAACTCGACGGCACCTAACAACAACAACAAGGAGAGAAGAGGGCTGGGATTTAGTTCAGTTGGTAGAGCACTGCTCTGCAGTCTATGAGGTCCTGGGTTTGATTCCCAGCACCCCAAATATGGGAGAAGGACATGGCAGTCCACTTCCGAGGCAATCCCGAAACAATCAGCCATTGAAAACCCTATGAGGGTTGCTATGAGTTGAAAACAACTCAACAGCACCTAAAAACAGCAATAACAAGAAGAAGAACAAGGGTGGTCCTGCAGTTAAGACCAGTGGAAAGGTATTTAGATCCATAGGCTACAAGTCCTGGTGAATGGGAACACTGTTGGAGTCACCCAGTGTTTAGTCACATGAGTCTTCCAACCAGAAGATTAGAAGATTCTGTGCAGATTTCTCCCCTACAATCTCAACCATCTCAGCTCTCACATTAGATTCTCTCAGAATCTGTAAACCAAATTAGGTCCTCCTATTATACCCTTGGTGGGCCTTCTTTGGAGCATTTATAATTATAATTTTAAAACTATAGGAGGAAAGAGCTGGGCACATACTTATAATCACAGCACTAGGGAGGCTGAGGCAGGATTGATGCAAGTTTGGCTATTCTGGGCTACACACAGACCCTGTCTCAAAACAAAACAAAAAACAAAACAAAACAAAAAACACAGAAGTAAACGAATGAAAAACCTATTTTGAGGTGTATGGACATTTAGTGCAGTGGCAGAGCACTAATACAAGGCCCTGGGTTTAATATCCAGCACCACAAACAAACAAAAGATAGGAAAATATGGTTGTTTGATGTCCAACTCCACCAAGAACTACATGCATCTAGTTGGGGATGTAGTTCAGCGGTTGAGTGCTTGCTTGCCTATCATGTGCTAGGCCATGGATTTAATCTCTATCACTGCAAATAAGAAAACCTACCCATATATTTTTTTATTTTTCTTTTTATTTATTGAGATAAGGTCTCAGTATGTAGCCCAAGCTGGCCTTGAGCTCATATCAATCCTCCAGCCTCAGCCTCCCGAGTACTGGGATTATACGCATGTGCTACCATACACAGCTAAAACCTACCTATATCTTTTTTGTTCACTACTGCCATTACCAGTTCCTGGTACAAGGTCACAATGACACATTCAGAAAATATTTGCTAGACAAAAATGGAGAATGCTCAATAATGCCAAATGAAAACTTCTTCGTCCACCCATAACACTATTTTTTATTCTTTTATTATTTATTTAAATATTTATTTATTGGCTTTTTGAAACAAGGTCTTGCTATGTAGTTCAGGGTGGCATTGAAACTGGCAATCCTGCTTCAGCATCTCCAGTGCTGCTATTACAGACGTAGGCCATTATGTAACATGATTTCTAAGAACAATTCAAAATTATTCGTTCTCTAGGTTGCCATTTCCTCTCTTGTGAAAAGAAGTACTCCCATGTGCTGTTGTGCTGTGGGGTCTTGCGTGTTGCTGTGATGCTGAAAGCTAGGCCACCAATATTCCAGATACCAGCAGGCCTATGGTGGACAGGTTTCAGCTGAGCTTCCAGAGTAAGACAGAGAAGGTAGAAGGAACCAGCAGCTCACTCCTGAAACAATTATCCATCGAAAACCCTATGAATAGCAGAGAAGCACTGTCAAATGTTATGATGGAAACTGAGTCTCCTCAGGCTGAAAGGCATTCAAGAAATGACTGGGGAAAAGTTGCCTCCTCAAAAGTAGTAGTTGTTGTTAGGTGCCATCCAGTTGGTGTCCAACCCATAGAGACCCTGTGTACAACAGATGAAATATTCTTCAACGGCTGATTGTTTTTTGGGAGCGGGTTGCCAGGTCCTTCTCCCAAGCCTACAGCACTCTGTGCTCCCAGACGGTCTCCCAGCCAATTACTAACCAGGGCTAACCCTTCTTAGCTTCCGAGATCTGGCAGGACCGGATGCCAACGTGGTACAGCTGTAGGCTTCCTCAAAGAAGAGTCGACCTTAATGAAAGAAATTGAGTAAAGCCCCTGGGACCTCCTTTGTCTGATGTGGCACAACTCAAAATGAGAAAAAACATCATGACTGCAACAATGGGCTCAGACATAAAAAGATCATGTGTATGTCACAGTGTTGGGTAGTGTTTTGTTCCGTTGTATAGGGTTGCTATGAGTCGTACCAGACTGGACAGTGCCTAACAAACAAAATAAGAAGTAATTTAGGAGCACCATTATGAGTTAATTACTTGAAGACTACCATGGGCCCTTCATCCCTGCTGAATTTGCAGGGACATCGCCCTAAAAATTCTTGCAAGATGACCAGGAAGGTGTGGGCCCTGTGGTTTGACTCTTACTGCCTTACGCTGCTTCAAGAGGCGGATCTAAACCGCCCAGAACGGAAGTTTCTGAGCCTTCATACCCGCCGGGAAGCAACTCGGCAACGGACCAAGATGGCGGCGCCCAGCGAGGGGCAGGCGTTTGCCGCGGGAATTGAAAAGAATTGGGGTGCAGTCGTTCGTTCCCCAGAAGGGACCCCTCAGAAAGTCCGCCAGTTGATAGATGAGGGGATTGCCCCAGAAGAGGGAAGCTCAGAACCGTGAGTTTTCTAACCAATCCTGGATCCGGTGCTGGGATATTGGAGAGAGCTTGGGGAACTTAGGCCTGGAGGGGGGACGCGGGTCGGGGAGGTCCTCTTGGTGGGCGACTTGATTCGTGGGGATGAATTCTTATTGAGATCTCAGAGAAACTAGGGTTATTATTATTGGTCGGGTTCGGTCTCCTCAGGATGTACCAGATAGCGCACCACGGGCAGAATTTTGCCCTTAGACTGTTTTAGAAAGGGAGAGAAATCAGAGGACAGTTGACTGAATGAGTACATCTGACTACTCCTAGTTAAGAGTTCTTAACCTTTTTAGTGCCACAGACCCCTTCGACTGTCTGGTGAAGCTTAGGAACCCATTTTTCCAGAAAATATTTTTAAATGCATGAAGCAGGTTACATGGGATATAAATGAAACCAGTTACACCGGGAAGTAGTTATCAAGATACTAAAGTTATGTGGTAATATGCTTTTTAATTAAAGAATTAAATAATATCTAATAGTATGTCTGCTATCAACCATAATTTTGAAGTAATGGTAAACATAGACTGTATTTCAAACCATAGCCAACAGCATAATGTGAGAAAATTACTTCCATTGGTGACAAATTCACAGGGACTGCTTACACTACAATTTCTTAAACATTCATAATTGAATTTGTTAAATAAATGTCACTTAATTCCCATCTAAATGTATGAATCGTCTGAATTTTTTCCAAGAACCACATCTCCCTGAGTCTCTCTGCAAATGTCTGAAGATGATTCTTAAAATAAGATTATTACTTTCAAGCCATAATTATTGATATAATCTTATTTTTATCAAAGTGGTTCTTGTCTCAGCAATTCCAACCCCCTACCCCCAAATGCTGTTGAAATGCTTTTCACTGAAAATAATAGAATTGTTTGACTGTGTGTGTGTGTGTGTGTGTGTGTGTGTGTGTGTGTGTGTGTGTTTGCTTGTTTTTCTCTTTTTCATGAAATCTGAAGTTCTTAACTTTGATTTGAATTTTCTAGTTGGTTTGTTTTTGGAAGGAGAGGGTATCAAGGGCCATACAGGTAACAATATCAAAGGTTTTTTTCCACCTCTGTTGTTAAAAGTTAAGTTTCTGGGCTGAGTGCCATGGTGAATACTCATAATCCTAGCAACTCAGGAGGCTGAGGCAGGATGATCAAGAGTGAGTCCAGAGGCAGCCTGCACAACTGATTGAGATCCCATCTCAAAATTAAAAAGGAGCTGAGGGTGCAGCTCAGTGGTGGAGCACCCTAGGTTCAATCTTCTAGTAACGCACACATACAAACACACACACACACACACACACACACACAGTTCTCAAGTCGCTCAAATTGTATAATGAATACTTGAAGCCTTGAGTCTTATAATGTGTTTGCTAAAGTTAGGCAACCCCACATGTCTATCAGCTTGTGTTGTCACGGCTTGGGTGTTGCTGTGGTGCTAAAAGCTATGCCATTGGTATTTCAGATATCACCAGGGCCACACATGGTGGAAAGATTTCCAGCTGAGCTTCCAGACTCAGACAGACTAGGGAGAAGGACCTGGCAGCCCACTCCAAAAACAATTACCCATTGAAAATCCTATGAATAGGCCAGGCATGGTGGCTCATACCTGTAATCCCAGCAACTTGGGAGGCAGAGGCAGGAGGATCAATAGTTTGAGGCCATAGGCAACCTGCATAACAGCGAGACCCTGTCTCAGGACAAAAAATAAAAAATGGTAGAGTACTTGCAAAATATGTACAATGGAACATATTACATAGTATAGTGGTAGAGTACTTGCAAAATATGTGTGAAGCCCTGGGTTCAATCCCCAAGTACAAAAAAAAAAAAAAAAGAAAAAAGAAAGAAAGAAAGAATGAAAAGAAAAAAGAAAAAAATCCTATGAATAGCAGAGAAGCACTGTCAAATACAGTGCCAGAAAATGAGCCCCTCAGGCTAGAAGGCATTCAAGAAATGACTGGCGAAGAGTTGCATTCTCAAAGTAGAGTTGACTTTAATGACTGGAATGGAGTATAGCCCCTGGGACCTCCTTTTCCTCATGTTTCTTTTGAGAAGAAACATAGTAGCTGCTACCTTGGGCTCAAACATAAAAACATGCTGTGCATAGCACAGTGTTAGGTAGTGTTTTCTTCTCTTGTACAAAGGATCCTTACCAGTCCGATCTGACTTGACTGCCCCCAACAGCAACAAAGTTATGCAAAATACTGTTGGAGGACAGTGGATGAGCTATGAGAATAGTTTGCTGGTATTAGTGGAGTATTGTTGTTAGGTGCAGTTGAGTCATAGCACTACAGAGGTAGAAACTTAGGTATGCGTAAACTATAAAGAATTGTGAATGCCAGATTGAAGAACCTGGAGTCTACTTAGTAAGTATATTAAACCGCTGAAAATATTAAGCAGAAGAATGACATGACTGAAATGGGTGGTGAATGAAATGATATTTGCTGTTGTTATTATTAGGTGTTGTTGAGTTGGGTCTGACTCATAGTAACCCTATGTACAACAGAACAAACTACTCCCCAGCACTGTGCCATGCCTGGAACTATGTCAGTGCTTCTCTGCTATTCATAGGGTTTTCCTTGGCTGATTGTTTCAGGAGTGGGCTGCCAAGTCCTTCTCCCATTTTTGTGATGCTGAAGATTGAACCCAGGGCCTCAGAGCACACAGAGCAAGCACTCTACCAACTGAGCTAAACCCCAGCCCCCAAAGTGATATTTAGGAAGCTTAAAATCCAGCTGTAGTATAATTGGTGATAAGATGTATAGAGAAGCTGGGTAGAAAATGTTTAACAGAGTGGTATCGTGAAAAGATTACCAACAGTTCTACTACTTTATTTTAGGAAGGACACATCTGCCACATTCCAGTCGGTTAATGGATCACCTCAAGCAGAACAACCTCCATTGGAATCTACAAGCAAAGAAGCCTTTTTTAACAGAGTGGAAACATTTTCTATATCCTTTTTTATTTTGTGTAAGCAGTTATACTGCTGCTGGAATTGTTATTTAGGGTGCTATACTGCTTACTCTATTCCTGCAGCTGTAGCCCTATGGCATCCAATCCCGTTAGATCTTGGAAGCTAAGCAGGGTTGGGCCTGGTTAGTACCTGGATGGGAGACTGCCTGGGAACACCAGAAGCTGTAGGCTTGGGAGAAGGACCTGGCAACCCCCTCCCAAAATCAATCTGCCATTGAAAACCCTGTGAACAGCAGAGAAGCACTGACAATAGTGTTTCCCGGGTTCTACAGAGGGTTGCTATGAGTCGGATACCGACTCAACGGCACCTAACAACAACAACAACAACAACTGCTTACTCTGATATTTTAAACTGAAGAATCAATCTGATAAGAACTTTTATAGGTAAACTAGTATCATATGTTGTCCCTCACGGGGACATTTGAGGTGATCTAACCTTTTCTTTTTACAGAAGAAAAAAATGAAGAACCTAAGAGAATGAATAATAACTAATATTTGTACATAGTATGTTTTCACATATATTATCACATTTGGTCTTCATCTTACTCTTATGAAAATAAGTATTATTATTCAATTTTACAGAAGAGATAACAGTCATAACAGTTGGCTATATGACTTGTCCAAGATAACCTGCTGGCAAATGGCAAAGTCAGGGTATTTTATTTTTTAATTTTTAAAAATTTATTTATTTATTATTGATCTAACTTTTTAAAGACTGTCCTACTTAACTATATTGTCTCTTTCTAGATTTTCCTTTGTGCATTAGTTTTCTATTGCTACTTAACAAATTGCCATAAAACTTAGTGGCTTAAAACAACAAACTAATTATCTCACAGATTTTATGGATCACACATTCTGTGGATCATGGACCCACGCTTGACTCATTTTTGCCTCTGGCTTAGGCTTCTTCACAGGCTGCAGTCAAGGTCAGCTGGGGCATAGTCATCTCAAGGCTCAACTAGAAAGACTCCATTTCCAAGCTGTCTCACATGATTGTTGTTGTTAGGTGTGGTGAAGTCGGTGTCCAACTCATAGAGACCTATGTACAACAACAAAACACTATTGTGCTTCTCTGCTATTCATAGGGTTTTCAGTGGCTGATTATATTTTGGGAGTGGGTTGCTGGCTCCTTTTCCCAAGCCTACAGCACTTGGTATTCCCAGGCGGTCTCCCATCCAAGTACTAACCAGGCCTGATCCTGCTTAACTTTTAAGATTTGATGGGATCAGGCACCACAGTGGTATAGCTGCAGGCACATGATTGTTAGCAGGGTTCATATTCTTGTGGCTGTTCTGAGAGCTTCAGTTTGATGTCACCCATTAGCTCCCATTTGTTCCTTGCTACATGAGCCTCTTTTTAAGAAAAGTTTTCAACTTGGACGGCTGGCTTCCATTGGAGTGAGCAAGCAAGAAAGCAAAATGGAACCCAGACTCATTTTTGTAACCTAATTTCAGAAGTGACATGCTACCACTTTTGCCATATTCTTTTCATTAGAAGCAAGTTACTAGGCCTACCCATACTCAGCAGGAGAGGATTACCCAAAGGCATGAATACCAGAGGGCAGGGATTAATGGAGTCAATTTAAAAACTGCCTGCCTCACTTCACTTATACCAGTCTTCAGTAGATGTCTCTCTCAATGTCTAAGTGTGAACTATCTTTTTCTTAATAAATGCTGCATTTTTCTCTACTTAATAAACCCCAACTTTTCTTCATTTAAAAAAAAAAAGTCTTTAGTAGCTCCATCTGGTTTTTGTTTTACATTTCTCTTTTATAACATACTAACAAGGTCCTGACCTAGGAATCATATCTTAGAATTTATTTTTTATTTTTTATTTTATTTTTTTGCAGTACTAGGAGTTGAACCCAGGGCCTCGCACTTGCATGCTTTGCAAGTGCTATACCACTGAGCTGCACCCCCAGCCCATTTTTTTACTTTTTGAGACAGGGTCTAGCTAAATTACACAGACTGCCTCTGGTCTCAAACTTTCGATCTTCCTGACTCCACCTCCCAAGTTGCTGGGATTACAGGCGAGCACCACCACACCCAGCTTTCTATCTCAGAATTTAATACTATGAAATAAGCTAAACTTTCTTCTACTTTTTTTTTTTTCTCTTGCAATACTGGGGATCAAACCCAAGACCTCATGCGTGGCAAGCACTCTATCACTGAGTTATATCCCTAGCCCCTCCCTTGGGTTCTCACACCCTGCACTGAGCTGCCTTTCTACATACTCTAAGGTAAGACACCCTCCTTGTTCCCCACCTAATGGCTTTAGGATGAAATTGCTCAGTAAAGAGAAGGTATTTTAGCTATCCTTTTACAGTTGCTCCTTGCATTCAATTCTGATTTTGATATAGTATTTTGATCTATTCCCTTTTTCTTGTTGGCTATTATAATTGTTCAAGTAACTTAATCTACTTAAGTGATTCTGTTACTTTTATTCGAGAGAGGACTGGAGATGTACCTCAGTGGTAGAGCACTTGCCTAGCATGGTTAAGGCCCTGGGTTCAATCGCCAACATCTCAAAAACAAAAAAGAATCAACCTTTTTTTTTTTTTTTTTGGTGCTGAGGGTTGAACCTAGAGCCTCAGTGTACGCTAAGCAAGCACTCAACCAACTGAGCTAAACCCCCAGCCCATTCAACTTTTATTTTAGATACTCTCAGCTTCTTCAACATTTATATGTAAATTCAATTTTTCTTTTCCAGTAAGAGGAGTGATGGGAACCCAGAGCCTCACACACAGTTTGCAAGTACTCTACCACTGAGCTGCACTCTCAGTTCCTTTTTAAAATGTTTTCGTCTTGAGACAGAGTCTCACTAAGTTACCTGGGCTACCTCTGGCCTCAAACTTGTGATCCTTCTGCCTCTAGCTCTCAAGTCACTGGGATTATAGGTGTGCTACCTCTCCTAGTGTAAATTCTATTTTCTAGCCTTCATTCCCTCTTTTGCTGGTATTAAAATGTTTTCAAATTCCCATATCTGTTATAAAAACATAGAACTTTTTCTGTTTTGCATTGTCTTTCTGAGGTGGTTTTATTTATTTTTGCAGTGCTAGGGATTGAACCCAGGGCCTCACACATGCTGGGCAAGCACTGTGCCACTGAACTACATCCCCAGTCCATCTTTCTTTTTTTAACCTTTTTTTCCCCCTGTGCTGTGTAAAATAAGAGCTTTTTAGCTAAAATATAAGCAACTGAGTTTTGAATTGTATGAACCAATAAATATTTAAGAACAATTTCCAAAGTACATATTTACAAATGCTCATAACTATTTAGAATGTAGGTGTTAAGCTGGGTGCAGGGGTGTACTCCTATAAACCCACTGATTTGGGAGGTGGAGGTAGGAGGATTGCAAGTTTGAGGCCAGAGGCAGCCTACACAACTGAGCAAGACTCTGTCTCAAAATTTTAAAAATGTAAAAAAAAAGGGGGGGGGCTATAGGTGCAGCTCAGTGGTAGAGCACCTACAAAGCATGTATGAGACCCTGGGTTCAACCTCCAGTACTGCAAAAAGTAAAATAAAATAAAATAAAATAAAATAAATAACATCTGCTATCTAGTCATGGGACTGGGATTTAGCTCAGTTGGTAGAGTACCACTCTGCAGTCTCTGAGGTCCTGGGTTCGATTCCCAGCACTGCAAGAATGAGAGAAGGATGTGGCAGCCCACTCTCAAGGCAATCCTGAAACAGTCAGCCATTGAAAACCTTATAAGGTTCACTGTGAGACAGACATGACTCTAAGGCACCTAACAATAACATCAACAAGCTGGTCATGGTGGTGCATACCTGTAAACCCAGCACTCAGGAGGCTGAAGCAGAAGCATTAAGAATTCAAGGCCAAGCCAGGCACGGTGGCGCATGCTTATAATCCCAGTGGCCCAGGAGGTGGAGGCAGGTGGATCCCAAGTTTGAAACCAGAGGCAGTCTGCGTAACTTAGCAAGACCCTGTCTCAAAAAGTAAAAAAAGGGCTGGGGGTGTAGCTCAGTGGTCCAGCACTTGCAAAGCATGCAAGCATGCGGCCCTGGGTTCACCCTAGCACCAAAAAAAGAAAAAAAGAAAAAAAAAGCAGCCTGTACTACATAATGAGACATTGTCCAAAAAAATGACATGCACTCACACAAACCTATTAACACATACAATTGGATCTGAGAGAAGACAATGAAGATTATTAGTTTTGCCCCCTTTATTCTTTGGAAGGTAAAGATTGATGTGGTACAAGAGGAGAACATAGACAAACGGTGGAAGATGTTTCTGCTCCTTTGCCTTTGATCATCCCCTGTTGCTTACGCGTATCTTAGTGCTTTCACTAGTTTTTTGTTTGTTTGTGATACTGGGGGACTGAACTCAGGGCCTTGGGCATACTTTGCAAGCACTATACCACTGAACTGTGCCCTCAGCCCTCCTTTTAATTTTTTTTTTTATCTTGAGACAAGGTCTCACTAAGTTAGCAAGCTGCCTCTATCCTCAAACTTGTGATTCTCCTCCTTCCATCTCCTGAGTTGCTGGGATTACGGGCATGTGCCACTGTACCCGGCTTTCATTAATGTTTTTAAGTTCCTAGTATTTCAGATTAAATGAAAGTGAATGGCTTCTATATTCTACCCTATAACCAGTAATAAACTTTTTCCCCCAGTACTGGGGACTAAACCCAGAGCCTTGTGGATACTTAGCAAGCACTCTACCACTGAGCTGTACCTCTAGCCTCTTTTTAATTTTTGTCTTGAGACAGGGTCTCACTAAGTTACGTAGGCTGCCTCTAGCCTGGAATTTGTGATCCTCCTGCCTCTGCCTCCTGAGTCACTAGGATTATAGCCATACACCACTATGCCCAGCCTAAATATTATTTTTTGAGGTGGAGTCTTCCTATCTTGCCCAGAGTGGTCTTGTCCTCATAGACTCAAGGAATCCTCCTGCCTTGGCCTCCCAAGTAGCTAGGACTACAGCTATGCTATAAATAAACACTTGAAGCATATAAAGAGCTTCCTAGAGAAAAAGTTAATAACTTTTTCCCTCTTCTTATTACTCACATGACTGTCATGCTGCAGAGCCTGCATCTGTGCTTTACAAATAGTCTTTACCACTTTTCTTAATTACTTTTCTCCTTAATGTGTTTATTTTTGTATGCATTAAGAATGAATTAAGGGCTGGGAATGTGGCCCAGTGGTAGACCACATGCCTAGCATGTGCAAGGACCTAGATTCAGTCCCCAGCACAACAAAACAAACAAACAAACAAAAACCTTGCTAAAAATACAAAACAAAGAAAAGATTAAAAAAAAAAAAAAAGGGGATGAGTTAAAAGCTGGGCACTGTGGTGCACACCTGTAACCCCAACTACCCTGGAGGCTGATGAAAGAGGACAGCAAGTTCAAAGGGAGAAGCAGCCGGAGCAACTTAGCAAGATGCTGCCCAATAAAAAATAAAAAGGGGGCTGGGATACAGCTCAGTGGTAGAGCATTTGCCTGTGTGAAGCCTTGGCTTCAACTCCCTAGTACTGCCAAAAAAAAAAATGTGTTAAAGTCTTAATTCTGCTTTATTCATTTTAATATACTCCTTAACATGAATACTCTTTGAAATGGGCAGGGAAGCCTCCTGAGCTGTCTCCACTTGTCTGTGCAAAATATGGCTGGGTCACAGTTGAGTGTGATATGCTCAAGTGCTCCAGCTGTCAGGCTTTTCTCTGTGCCAGTTTACAACTGGCTTTTGACTTCGACAAATGTAAGTATAAAATACAGATTAAATTTTTCTCCACATTCAAAGTTACACTGTTTTTTCTGGGGGAAAAAAGAGTCACTTCTGTTTGAGCAAAAATGTGCTGTATTAGGTATAACAGTGAGTTTTTGATTGCTTTAACCCGAATTGTTAGCTTCAGTCATTTTTTTTTTAAACTAAGGTACTCTGGACTTGACTTTTAGTATTCTAGGTAATTGACAGCAGTATGTTTACTTTTTCATTGCTTAATTTGTACTTTTATTTGTTTGTTTTTGTTTTTTGAGGCAGAGTATTGCTGTGTAACCCAGGCTGGCCTCAAACTCTCTATTCTCCTGTCTCAGACTCCTGAGAGCTGAGATCACACGTATGTGCCATTGTGCCCAACCAAATTTATACTTGTAGACAGAAAGACAAAGGACTTTTTGAAAGCTTACACTTTGGAATGCTCTGCCTTATAAGTTACATGATATATTTCTCCTTTGTCGATCTTAGAATCTCAATTTAGAACTCATTTTGTGGAAAATATTAAATGATTATTTTCATTTATTCATTCATTAAATTTTGTGATACTGTGTAGCTGAACCCAGAGCCTCATACATACTTTGCAAGCACTACTACTGAGCTGCATCTGCAGCCCCTTTTTTACTTTTTATCATGAGACAGCGTCTTGCTAAGTTACGCAGGCTGCCTCTGCCCTCGAACTTGTAATCCTCCTGCCTCTGCCTCCCAAGTCAGATTACAGGCATGCACTACCGTGCCTGCCTATTTTCATATACTTTAAAATTCTTAGTTATTTTTACTTGTAGGCATGTTTGTACGCTTTAAGGCCTTTGGGTTTTGGATTTTGAATCTGTGTAGTGTTTTCTAAGGCATTACCACCTGTGTGGATTTCAGATAAGGAACGATGTGCTGAACTGAAGAAATCTTTGTGTACCGCCCATGAGAAGTTCTGTTTTTGGCCAGACAGCCCTTCTCCAGGTAATTATTTCTAAGGATTTCTGTTTACCATTTCTCCTGGGTTTTTGCATTTCTAATATTGTTCATTTGTCTGTGAAAACCTAGTTTTTGAGGTTTCTTTTCTTTTTCCTGTGCTTTTCGAGAACATGCATTCATTTATGTTACTCACGTGCATTTGTCCTGCCAACTGCATAGCCATGTGTACCTTATCCCATTTAATCCTCACAGGGGCTTTGGGTGATAGCTATTATCAATTTAGTGTTTTGTGGGGTGAGGAAACTAATAATCAGAGGTCCTAAAATGAACTAGAAAGAAGCCATAACTGTGATTTTCCATATTAAGAATCCTCGAGTTCTACCCAGGCTTTCTTCAGAGGCTACACTAGTAGCAAACAGGGTTTGGTTGCTACAGAAGACACAGATGCCAAAGTGAGAGTGCCAAAAGTCTACAACTTATTACAGTACAGGAGTATACTGTAACAACAGTATTGGAGTAAGGATCTCATCACAGCTTAAGTTGGCCTCAGCCAAGGGTCAGGAGTGGCCAAGTCCAAATTCTCATTTCCTTCCTACAATAAGAGCCATGGCAGGACACAATCTCCCTTGAATCAGGAACCACTGGTGTGTGCACAGAAAACTGTGGAATAAGAGAGCCCAAAATATAACATCAACTGGGATTGTTAAGTATTTTGTTGTTTATACAGCCACATCTTTGCTGAGTAGACAGCTTCAATACTAGAGCCCTCTGGTGGAGAATCTCACCAAATCCAGGTTAAAAATTCATGAGATCCATGGTTACAGTGGATCACTGTTCTTCAGTGTATGTTATGCCTTGACCAGGGATTTGTGTATTTTTCACAATTCATTGCAGTGTATTTTTTATGAGTAGGAGACCTCAAGTTAATTCCAAGGTGGAATTAACTGATGGCTAGGAATATCCCATGAGTGGCTACTAAGAGGAAAAAATAATTGATGTGACCATAGATTGCTATCTACCTCTATGAAATTGTTCAAATGAAAATGATTATATAATAAGGATTTCCTACCGTTGGCCTAGTTTTTTCACTCTATAACATGACTCAGTCCAGTGAGCATTTGAGTCCGTCCCTGTCCAGTGCATTCAGTCCAAATTTTTAAGGACTGCCCAGAGTTCTGTTGGTGATTCCTAACTCTTGTTACTATACACTGTGCTTTGTCATCCCATTCACAACTTTACCTTCCTGTTCCTGTCCTCCAGTTCCTATCCAGACCTCTCCTTTGTGCTTGACTCATATTTTCAACTACATTCTAAACATTTCTACTTAATATCAGTACCTGGAACTTAGTATATATACAACTGAACTCATCATCTTTTACCTAAAAGTTTGCCTATTTTGGTAGATGGCAGTAGCCTCACCATCCAAATGTCCTAGCCAGAAATCTGAAAGTCAGTTTACAGTGCTGAGGATCAAGCATGGGGCCTTACACATGCCAAGCAAGCATGCTACCACTGAGCTACATCCCCAGCCTTGGGAGTCACTTTAGATGCCTTTTCTTATCATCACCCACCTTGTCCTATCCGTTCTTCCTCTTAAATAGAGCTCAGATATGACCTATCAATTACACTATCTGCTAGTTTGGTTTTTTTAACAGTTTTTTTTTTTTTTTTTTTTTTAACATTCAGACAACTTCTGTGTGGAAAAAGGAACATGTACAACTAGTTATACTTTAATGACTAAATTTTTTAAGACTTTTTTTTTTGTATTGAACCCAGGATCTTGCACATGCTTTGTAAGTATTCTACCACCGAGCTGCACCTCTATCCCCTTTTTTATTTTTTGTCTTGAGACAGGGCTTCATTAAGTTATGCAAGCTGCCTCTGGTCTCAAATTCACAGTCCTCCTGCCTCTGCCTCCTGAATTGCTTGGATTACAGGTGTGTGCCACTGCACCCAGCTTTTTTAAGACATTTTCATGATGGGTTTAATTTCTTCTCTATTTGCTGTTTTACTTTCATAGGATTTTACTGTTAATTTCTGAATATTGCAGCCATCAGATCAGACCTCAAATTAGATAATGATTAGAAATTTCTTGGCACCTGGTTTCTTCTCCCAAGTTTTGCCGAACCTGAGTCATTGGTCATCAGAACATGTTACCGTTTTCTTGTTAAACCTTACTCAATTTTTGTTTATTTTTTTGGTTGGTTGATTTAGGGGGTTTTGTTTTGGTTTTGGTTTTGGATTTTTGAGACAAGGTCTTGCTGTGTTGCCCAGGCTGGCCTCAAACTTGTGATCCTCCTGCTTCTGCCTCCCAAGTACTGGAGTTATAGGTGTGTACCACAATGCCCAGCTTGCTTTTGGCTTTGGTTTTATTTGTTTTGTTTTGGTTTTTTTGAGACAGTTTCTCTGTGTTCTAGGAAGGTCAAAGACTCACTTTGTAGCACCGGCTGGCCTTGAACTCACTCCTTTTGCCCTAGCCTCCTGATTGCTGGGGCTGTCGGTGCACACCACCACAGCCAGCTTAGTTTTGTTTTTCTGAGACAGGGTTTCGCTATATAGTTCAGGCTGTCCTAGAACTCTCTGTGTAGCCCAGGCTCGCCTTGAAGTCATGTCAGTCTTACTGCCTCAGCCTCTTGAGTGCTAGGAGTGACTTTTACTTGATTTTTTTTTTTTTAAGTACACATTTTTTCCTTTTTAAAAATTTTTGTTTATTCATTTATTTTTATAGTGCTCGAGATTGAACCTAGGGCCTCACACATGTGAGGCAAGCATTCCACCACTAAGCTGTATCTCCAGTCCATAACCTGACATCTTTTAGTAAAATGATACGTCTTTTTAAATTGATGACATATATTTTGATACACATGGTTATGGTTGTCCCATAGTATCCATGGAGAGGATTGGTTCCAAGATATCCTTGGATTCCAAAATCTGCACATCCTTTTATAAGGATTTTATAAGGATAATGGCATAGTATTTGCATAAAACCTACATACATCCTGCTGTATATGACATTATCTCTAGATTACTTATATTGCTTAATACAATTCAAACCTTATGTCAATAGTTATTATACTGCATTGTTCAGGGAGTAAATAAGGAAAAAAGTCTGTATGTGTTTAGTACAGATGCAGTTTTTTGCAGTTGGTTGCATCCATGGTTGCAGAACCCACAAATAGGGAAGGCTGACTGTACTTGCAACAGCTTTAAATATTTTGATAATTTGGATTTATTTCCTTATTTAGACAGTCTTGCTATGTAGCCTACATTGGCCTCAAACTCTTAATTCTGTTTCAGCCTCTCAAGTACTGGGATTACAGGCTTCTACCACCATAGCTTGCTTTTGTTGTTGTTGTTGTTGTTGTTGTTGTTGCTGCTGCAGTTTGAACCCAGGGCCTTGCACTTACGTTACTCTACCACTAAGCTGCACTCCCAGCTAATTTTTTATTATTTTATTTTGAATCAGGGTCTCACTAAATTATGGAGGCTACCTCTGCCCTCGAGCTGGCTATCCTCCTAGCTCCCAACTCCTGAGTCACTAGGATTATAGGTGTGCACCACTGTGCCCACCTACCCTACTTTCTGTTAATCGAGAAGAGTTACATTTAGAGCTGTATAATCCCCCCCAATCTCATCCCCTGCCTCTTTGAGGTAACTACTATACTGAATTTTGTGCTTATCACTTGTTTACATGATCTTTAGTCCTTCAACTTCTACATGTATCTATAAGCTATAAATAGAGTGGGCTAGGATTTAGCTCAGTTGATAGAGCACTGTGCTGCAGTCTCTGAGGTCCCGAGTTCAATTCCCAGGACCGCAAAAATGGGAGAAGGGCCTGGCAATCCACTCCCAAGGCAATCCTGAAAACAGTCAGCCATTGAAAACCCAATGAGGGTCGCTATGAGTTGGATACTGACT
The DNA here is from genome assembly GCA_007922755.1 of Pedetes capensis. Taxonomy (NCBI): domain Eukaryota; kingdom Metazoa; phylum Chordata; class Mammalia; order Rodentia; family Pedetidae; genus Pedetes; species Pedetes capensis. The sequence continues at coordinate 34,218 of VMDO01005458.1, read as the reverse complement.
CGACGGCACCTAGCAACAACAACAACATAAATAGAGTGAACACTTGGAAGAGAGAAAATGTGAACTATTTACTTGTTCTAAAATTTTATATGAGTGGCAGCCATACTATATACATCTATATAGCCTTTTTTGTTGGGGCCAACTTGTTGTCATTAATCCATGTTGTCACATGTAGCATGTTTTAAGCTTTGTAATTAGTAGATCCATCTAAAAATCTAATATCCCAGGAGGTGATAGAGTTTGCTCTGTTAGTGTCTCCCTTGTGAAAGCTGGGGGCTTTGTGTTGTTATTTTGGTGCTGGGCCTCATACATGAGCATGTTCTCTACCACTGAGCTAAAACCCTCAGCCTCCACACAGTTAAACCCCTTTTCTGCATGATTACTGTGTATAACTGAAACATCATTTCTATCTAATTATGTGTTATCATAAATGCTTTCCTATTCTTGTGGTTAAGTGCCATTGCATTGTATCTGACTCATAGTGACCCTCATAGGGTTCTCAATGGCTGATTGTTTCGGGATTGCCTCGGGAGTGGATTGCCACATCCTTCTCCCATTTTTGTGGTGCTGGGAATTGAACCCAGCATCTCAGAGACTGCAGAGCGGTGCTCTACCAACTGAGCTAAATCCCACCCACTTCCTATTCTTAGTAGGAACCTTTACCAAGAATAAGTGGTTCCTATTCTTACCACCTCTTATTCTTGGAACAGGTTCCTACTTAATTCTAGTTTAGCATATTTGCAGTTCCCTTTCTACTAATATAGGCTTTAAGCTTTTGGGGGGTATAGATTAATAGTTCTCATCAAATTTGGGAAGTTTTCTGCTAATATGTCTCAGATTTTCTTTATTCCCCTCCCCACCTTCTGTGACTCCCAGTAGGCAAATGTTGGTGTACTTGATGCTGTCCCACAGAGCTCCAAGGTTCTGTTCATTTTTCTTTATTCTTTCTCTTTCTCTTCCTCAGACTGGACAATTTCAATCCACACATCTTAAAGTTTACTGATGCATTCTTCTGCCAGGTCAAATCTGCCATTCAAGTAAATGTTTCATCTCAGTTTTACTTTTCAGCTCCACCATTGTTTAGTTCTTCTTTTATAATTTTTTCTCCTTATTGATATTCTCTATCTGATAAGACATCCTTCTCATACTTTATTTGTTTCTTTATGTGGTAATTGGGGATTGAACCCAGGGCCTTACACATATTTTGCAAGTGCATCTCCAGCCTGGTTTTTTTTTTTTTTTTTTTTGTCATGAGACAGGATCTCCCTAAGTTAGGCAGGCTGCCTCTAGCCCATAACCTTTGACTCTCCTGCTTCTGCCTCCTGAATTGCTGGAATTAAAGGCATGAGCCACCGTGCCTGGCTCATACTTTCCTTTAGTTCTTTGAACATTTAGAAAGTATCTGTCCAACCATGGTGTGGTAGTGCACACCTGTAATCCCAGCACTTGGGAGACTGAGGCACGAGGATTGAGAGTTCAAGGCCAGCCTAGACTACATAGTTAGTTCAAGTTCAGTGTAAACTATATACCAAGATCCTATCTCAAAAAAAAAAAAGCCAAAAAGAAAAAACAATAGTATGTCTAATAAGTTCAGTGTTTGGATTCCTCAGTGACAGTTTTTTTTTTCTACTTTTTTTTCCTGTGTGAGGGTCATAGTTTCTTTCTATGTCTCATAATTTTTTGGTGAAAATTGAGTATTGTAAATAATGTGCCAACTTTGGGAATCTCCGCCTCTCCAGTGTTTGTTGTTATTGTTACTATTTATTTACTGGCTACTCCTGAGCTAGGTGTGTTAAATCTATATTTTTTGTCCTGTGTAGTCACTGGAGACTTCTTGGTTAGCTTGGTGGTCAGATGGTGACTGAACAGAGATTTTCTTAAATGCCTAGAATCGTCAAGTCCCCCAGTCTTTTCCAAGGAACTCTGTTGCATTGGACACATTTTCAGTGGTCAAGCAGGCAGTTTGTGACTCAGCATTAGCCTTTACTTCCTGCTTGTGTAGAGCCTCAAAAGTCATCCTGAGAGCCCAAGGCCTTCTCGGTGGGTTTGTATGTAGCCCTACACATTCACCATGTCCTAGATTCCAAGCAGTATAACAGAGTTTTTCAAACTCTCCTATGAACATCTGAATTCTCAGCTTCTCATTTTCAGGGTTTTGATCAGTTTGTTATTTGCCCCAACTGTTTTAGCTGCTTCAATTCAATTGTGATATTTTTTCCTGTACTGAGGCTTTGTACTGAGGCTTTGAACCCAGGTCTTTGCACATACTTTGCTAGTGCTCTACCACTGAACTATACTCCCAGCCCCCCTTTTTAATTTTTTTTATCTTGAAACAGGTTCTCACTAAGTTACACAAGCTGTCTCAAGTCTCAAATCTGTGATCCTCCTGTCCTCACCACTCGAGTCGCTGAGATTACAGGTGTAAGCCACGGAGCCCAGCTCAGTTGTGATATTAAACTGTTACCCCTGATTATGTTTGAAAACCCTTCTGGAGAAAAGGCTGATCTCACTGGGCAGATGTGATTTTCCAAGCTACTGTTAGATGAAATGATGACCGTTCTCTTGGGTGGGACTTTGGAGATGCTCCAGCTCCCTGTTGTTCTCTGCAGTGGCTGCTAAGCTGCTGGTTTTCGTGATTGTAGAGCTGGTATTTTTCAAGGCCACACAGAGCTGAGCTGGGGAAAGGGGGATGGAGACAACACAAATTAAGATGCCACAAAGCTTACTTCCCAAGCTTCTTTGAATCTTTGTTATTCCTGGGTTTTTGTTTTGTTTTGGCTTTTGGTCTTTTTAAGGAGGACTCACTGAATTGCCTCAGCCTGGGCTTAAATTCAGTCTTCCTCCTTCAGCTTCCCAAGTAGCTGGAGTTACAAGCATTACACCACTGTACCCGGCTCCTGCCATTTTTCTTATATAAGTACTTCTAAAATTATTACAGGCCTTAGGTTAATTTACAGAGCTCAAAGAAAGTTGATTTTATAATTTTTGTCTATGTTCTTATTGCTATGTAGAGGACAGGATTTTGGAGGTGTAACTCCATTCCCATTGATGACATCCCACACAGACTGACACAAGAGACATGTACTGGATAGAAGAAACCATGCTTAACAAACATATCAACACACTCCTAACTTCTACAATTAATGTTAGAAATTGTTCCTCTTCTGTACTTGTTTACTATCATTAAGAACTCATGGCCTTTCAAAACTGTTATACTTTAATTTTAATTGTTATTACTTGAGTTTCAAAGTGTTCATAGCTGGGTTAATGGATCTTCTTTAACCTGGCTGTTCTATACTTTCAGCATTACCTCTAGCATTCTTGAAAGCAGGCTTGCTTTCAGGCAACAACGGAATGTTCTGGATCCAACTTGATTTATTTTCCTTGCCCCTTGATATGAAATCAGCAACTCTTCAAAAAGCCCAAACTTTTTAATAATATTAGAGTAATATGGCTGGGTGTGATGGTACACACCTGTAATCCCAGTGACTTGGGAGGCAGAGGCAGGAGGATTGCAAGTTTAAGGCCAGAGGCAGCCTCTGTAACTTAGAGAGACCCTGTCTCAAAAAAAAAAAAGGCAGGGGGCTTAACTCAGTGGTAGAGCTCTTGCAAAGTATGTGTGAGACCCTGGGTTCAGCCCCCTGTACTGCAAGAAAAAAAGACATAGGAATAATATTAGAGACCAAAATCTAATTGCTAAAGATGCACATAAGTGGTAAGCAGAAGTGCTATTACCAGTTTTGAGGCCCTTCTAGAAACAAAACAGGGAAAGAGATTTTTCTTTAACAGCTTCATTGAGACACAATTGATATAAAATAAACTATAATATTTAGGTGTATTGTTAATAAGTTTTGACATGTGTACATGTTGAAGCTATCACAGCTAGATTTTTTTTTCACTGCTGAGGCTAGAACTCAGGGCCTTGTGTACACAAGGCAGTCAGTCACTCTACCCCTGAGTTACACTCACAGCTCCTACTGCTAGATGTCTATTCAACATCATGATTCTACGTTCATTTTTCCCAATTGAATTCTGAGTATTATTGCACCCAGTCTTTCTTAGAGTAATAAGTTTCATTCATCATTAAGAGCTTTACAGCTCTTCATCTCCATCTTTTTGCCACCAGTGTCCTACAGGGATTATCACTTTATATCACTTAACATCATCTAAGCTCCAGATTTACTCATTACAATTCCTATTCTATAATAATACATTATCAATAACATGATTTGCATCACTAAGATGTGTTATGTGTGATATCACTTGGTCCTTAATCAAATCATTTAGTCTCTCTTGGCATACATTAATGAAATCATAGTCTGGTCTTATTGCCTACTGCCTCTCATAGGCACACTGTGTTCCAGCCCTGTGAGACTATTTAGAATTCCCCTAATGTGCTTTCTTTTGGTCCTTTGCTTTTACACGTTGTTGGTCTTTCTAATTCAACTTAGACCTGATTGCCTCTGAGAAACTGTTCATGACAACCTTTCTCCACTAATCAACTCTAGCTCAATGTCAGGAAGCTTTTGGTCAAGTCGGGGGAAAATGGAGGAGGAAGAAGAAATAATAAAATGGCTTAAATAATGAAAATGTATTATATCTCACAACAAAAATTCCCCAGGTAGGATCACACCAAGGTAAGTTAATTTATTGGCCAGTCATATCACCAAGGACCCAGTTCTTCAAGAGGCAGACCATCTTGTTCTAAAACTAGTTTCTCTCAAGGTTGCATGATGACAGCAGTTGGAAGAGTCATTGGCAGCAACCATCCACTGGAGGAAAAGAAGCCTACGTCCTAGTCACAGAATCCTCCCAGTAGACTCCTCTCCTGTCTCTTTGGCCACAAATGGTCAAATGCCCCTTCCTAAATTAGTCACTGCTAGGACTAATGCTGTTGTGATTGGTGAAGACAGATCAGGAGTTAGCCCCAGTCACTTAGTGGGAGGATAGATTCCAAATAAAATCTCCTTTTTGAGAACAAAGAGATAACTGCTGGGTAGACAACCCACAGGATCTACCACATCCCAGGATAGTCTCCCATAAAAGTATCCATTTACTATTGCGATTATACTTTTCACACTGTAGTATCATTGCTTGTCTGCCTCCCATATTAGTATGAGTAGCTTAGTGGCATTGACAGTGTCTTTCATCTTTATATCCCAGGGCACTGCCCATAGTGGCTGTTGAACAACCAGATGTTCATTTGAGGCCAAGAAAAGACTACTCAGCGCTCTACTTTTTAATTGAGTTAGGAAGATGTGTCCTCTTCATTTTTTCTATGAAATTTCTCACTTCCAAAATGTATTTTCAAGCTGGACATGGTGGTGCAAGCCTATAATCTCAGCAAACGGGGAGGCAAAGGCAGAAGGATTGGAAGTTTGAGGCCAGAGGTGGCCTGTGTAACTTAGCAAGACCCTGTCTGAAAATAGAAAGTGAAAAATGGGCTGGGGGCACAACTCAATGGTAGAGCACTTGGAAAGAATGGGTGAGACCCTGGGTTCAACCCCCCCAGTACTGAAAAAAAACAGTGTTTTCATTCTTTAGTGAAGCTGAGTCAGTGTGGTTTCTACTAATCATTGTAGGTCTACTAGACTGCTTAGAAAGTAGCTCAGCAAGGCCTTTCTGCCCTTACCAATGCATTTGCAGTCAGTGTACAAAATATCTAGTAGATGTATTCTGGTAACACCAAAGATAATTGTAGTGTACAATCCATTTCCAGAATCAATGATTTTCAAACAGGATTTTTTTTCCCAGTACTGTGGGGTTAAACTCAGGGCCTCATGCATGCTTTGCATGCACTCTACCACTGAGCTGCACCCCCAGCTATTTTTTTACTTTATTTTGAGACAGAATCTTGCTAAGTTACACAGGCTGCCTCTGACCTCGAACTTGTGATCCTCCTGCCTCTGCCTCCTGAGTCACTAGGATTATAGGCGTGTGCCACCATGCCCAGCCTTTCAAACAGGATTGTTTGGTTTGGTTTTTTGGGGACAGGGTCTTGCTACGTAGCCCAGGCTGGCCTCAAATTCTTGATCTTCCTGCTTCATCCTCCTGAGTGCTTGGATTACCAGTGTGTGCTGCCATGCCTAGCCAGATTCTTTTCAGACTTAGATATCAGCATTATGCTTCCTAGTTTTGTACTTTATATACTTCAAGGCCCTATTTTCCTTCATATTATACTCTAAGTCATTTTGTGTATTGTGTGTAAACTTTAGGAATATGCCGTTTTTTTCATTCCTGGCTCACAATAAGTTATCCATAATTTAGTTGTTATGAAATATTGATTCTTCAGCCAGGCCCTATGGTACATGCCTGTAATCCTAGTTATTCTGGAGGCTGAGGCAGCCTGTGCAACTCAGCAAGAATCTATCAAAATAAAAAAGGAACTGGGGTGCTCTCAGTGGAGCACTTGCCTACCATACATGAGGCCCTGGGTTCAACCCTCAGTAATAGGAGACTGAGATATATATAGATATAGATATAGATACAGATATAGATATAGATATAGATAGTACCTGTTCAAGCCTCCACCTCCAATAACTTTTTTTTTTCCTAACTTAAGGTAAAAATTTCATGCATACACACAAAAGTACAGAGAATATATATAATTAAATCCCATCTATCACCCAGCTTCAAGAATTACCAACTTATAGCCAGTCTTTTTCTTGCTGGTGGTGTTGGAGATGAAACTCAGGGCCTTGCACATACTGGGCAGGTGCTCTGCCACCAGCACCCCTGTTCTCATTAGATGCCATTGAGTCACTTCAAACTCATAGTGACACTGTGCAACAGAATGAAACACTCCCCAATTCTGTGCCAGGCACATGATCATATTTATGTTTAAGCCCATTGTGGCAGACACTGTGTCAGTCCATGTAGTTTAGGGTTTTCCTTTTTTTCGTTGACCTGCCACTCTCCCAAACATGATGTCCTTCTCCAGGGATTGGTCCCTCCTAACTACATGTCCAAAATATGTAAGATGCAGCGTAGCCATCCTTGCTTCCAAGGAGCACCCTGGTTGTACTTCTAGGACAGATTAGTTGGTTCTTTTGGCAGTCCATGGTATATTCAATATTCTTCTCCAGCACCATAATTCAAAAGCATCAATTCTTCTGTCTCTCTTATTCAGTGTTCAGCTTTCACAATCATATGATGTGACTGGAAGTACCATTGCATGAGTGAGGTGCACTTTCGTCTTCAATGTGATGTCTTTACTTTTCACTACTTCAAAGAGGTCTTTTGCAACAGCTTTTCCCAATGCAGTGCATCTTTTGATTTCTTGACTGCTCCTTCTACGAGTGTTGATTGTAGAACCAAGTAGAGCAAAATCTTGGACAACTTCTGTCTTTTCTCCATTTATCATGAAGTTGCATATTGACCCAGTTGTAAGGATTTAGGTTTTCTTGATGTTGAGTAGCAATCCATACTGAAGGCTATGATCTTTGATCTTCATCAGTAAATGTTTCAAATTCTCTTTACTTTCAGCAAGCAGAGTTGTCATCTGCATAACACAGGTTGTTAATGAGTCTTCCTCCAGTCATGATGCCACGTTCTTTTTCATAAAGTCCAGCTTCTCGGGTTATTTGCTTGGCATAGGAATTGAATAGGTACTGTGAAAGGATATAGACCTGATGCACACCTTTCCCAACTTTAACCAAGCGATATTTCCTTGTTTTGTCTGAACAACCTTCTGGTCCTTGTCACATTCTCATGAGTATAGTTAGATTCTCTGGTATTCCCATTCTTCACAGTGCTATCCACAAATGTGGTTATGATCCACATAGTCAAATAGATACCTTCCTGGTATTCTCTTTTAGCTAATACCCATCTAACATCAGCAATGATGGCTCTGATTCCACACTGTCTTCTGAATCTGTCTTGATTTTCTCACAGTTCTGTCTATATACTGCTATAATCGCTTTTGAATGATCTTTAGTAAAATTTTGCATGGGTGTAATATTAGTGATATTATTCAATAATTTCCACAATCAGTTGGATCCCCTTTCTTGGGAATAGGCACAAATACGGATCTGTTCCAGCCACTTGGCCAGGTAGCTGTTTTTGAAATCTCTTGGCATAAACAGGTTAGCACCTCCAGTGCTGCATCTGTTTATTGAAACATCTCTATTGGTATTCCATCAATTCCTGGAGCCTTGTGTTTCACCAGTGCCTTCAAGGCAGCTTCTACTTCGTCCTTCAATACCATTGGTTCCAGATAATATGCAGCCTCTTGAAATGGTTGGTCATCCACCAAATCTTTTTGGTATAGTGACTCTATGTACTCCTTCCATCTTCTTTTGATGTTTCCTGCATCTTTTAATATTTTCCCTTTAGTATCCTTCCCTATTGCCACTTGAGGCTTGAATTCTTTCTGATTTCTTAAGCTTGAGAAACCTTTTTGGTTTTCTGTTTCCAGCTCTTTGCACATGTCATTAAAATATTTGATTTTGTCTTCTCGAGTTGCCCTTTGAAATCTTCTATTCAGTTCCTTAACTTCATCATTTCTTCCTTTTACTTTAGTGTCTCAACATTCAAGGGCAAGTTTCAGAGTCTTTTTGACATGTAATTTGGTCTTTTCTTTTTTTCTTGTCTTTTTAATAATCATTTGCCGTCCTCGTGAATGATGTCTTTGATATCATGCCATAACTCATCTGTTAGTGTCTAATGCATTAAACCTGTTATTGAGGTGGTCTCTGAGCTTAGGTGGGATATACTCAGGGTCATACCTTGGCTCTCATACACTTGTTCTAAATTTCTTCAGTTTTCAGTTTGAACCTCATATGAGTAGTTGGTAGTCTATCCACAGTCAGCACCTGGTCTCGTTCCAACATTTGATATTGTTAGCTCAGTTGGTAGAGTGCTGCTGTGCACTCTCTCAGGCACTAGGTTCGATCTCCAGGTCCACAAAACTGGGAGAAGGATGTGGCAATCCACTCCCCATGCAATCCCCAAATAATCAGCCATTGAAAACTCTATGAATAGCAGACAAGCACTACATATCTGGTTCACTGCATTAGACTCCAACACCCCTAACCCCTACTTATAGCCAGTCTTGTTTCTTCTATTTTCCTAGCACCTCCCTACCTGCTGCATTGTTTTGAAGCTCAGTCTCAGTTATCATACCATTTCATCTGTAAATGTTTCAAGATACAAAAGATAGAGACTCCACTTTTTAATCAAAAACACAATAGTATCATCACATCAAAACAAAGAATCATGTGGCCTGACATTGAATTTACTTTCTCACAGAATGATAGAGCTTGGCCAGCCTTGATTTCTGTTCTAAGAATAATAAAGAACTAAAGTCAGGAAAGGTGTGAAACAGGGCCGTATCTTTTCACTGTACTCTTCAATCTCTGCTGAACAAATAATCTGAGAAGCTCGACTTTATGAAGAATGTGGCATCAGGACTGGGGGAAGACTCATTATCAACCAGCATTGTGGAGATGCCACAACTGTGCTTGCTGAAAGTAAAGAGGATTTGAAGCATTTACTGATAAAGATAAAAGAACTTAGCCTTCAATATGGATTGCACCTCAACATCAAGAAAACAAAAATCCTTAACTGGGTCAGTAAACAACTTCATGATAAATGGAGAAAAGATTGAGGTTGTCCAAAATTTTGTTTTGTTTGGTTCTATAATCAACACCCATGGAAACAGCAATCAAGAAATCAAAAGACACATTGCATTAGGAAAAGCTGTTGCAAAAGACCTCTTTAAAGTGCTGATAAGTAAAGATATCACACTGAAGATTAAAGTGCACCTGCCATGATATTTTCACTTGCATCATATGCTTGTGAAAGCTGGGCAGTGAATAAGGGAGACAGGAGAAGAATTGATGCTTCTAAATTATGGTGCAGGAATATTGAATGTATCATGGACTGTGAGAAGAATAAACAAATCTGTCCTAGAAGAAGTGTAACCAGTCTCCTTAGAAGCAAGGATGGTTAGACTGCATCTTATGTATTTTGGACATGTTGTCCAAAATGCTCATTAGCACCTAACCACCACCACCACATGATTGTTGTTGTTGTTGTTAGGTGCCATCGAGTTGAGTCCGACTCCTAGCGACCCTCATAGGGTTTTCAATGGCTGACTGTTTTGGGATTGCCTAGGGAGTGGATTGGCACATCCTTCTCCCATTTTTGTGGTGCTGGGAATCGAACCCGGGACCTCAGAGACTGCAGTGCAGTGCTGTACCAACTGAGCTGAATTCCAGCCCCAATAACATGATAGGGTAGAGAAAAACTGCCTTGGCCAAGGATAGATTTGACAGTTTGTAATAGATGCCTGAAGTTAATTGTTTTGTGCTAAGAGCCACACCATAGTGTTAACTTGAAGCAAGTTTTTTTGTTTTGTTTTTTTTTTTGTTTGAGATAGGGTCTCCATATATAGGCACTCTTGATCTTCCTGCTTTGGGTTCCTAAATGCTGGGGTTATAGGCATGTATAAACATGCTTAGCTAGTGCTTTCTTTATATCATCAAATCTGAAGCATTTTACACTTCTAATAGTTGTATTCATTTTTTTGAAAACTTATACAATAATATAATAATCTTCCAATTTACATTTTCCTTAGATCGATTTGGGATGTTGCCACTAGATGAGCCTGCTATTCTAGTTAGTGAATTCCTAGATCGTTTTCAAAGCCTTTGTCACTTGGACCTCCAGCTTCCTTCCCTGAGGCCAGAGGACTTGAAAACTATGGTGAGTTTTTCTTGGCTGGATTACAGTGGCCTCCATTTGTCACCAGCATTTGTACATGAAGCATTTCCTTTAATGACAAGAAGATGCAGATTATTATGAAGAGAACTGCTTGTGTCTCATCTGACCTTTTCAGTTTGCACCAGAAAGGCAACTGTTGAGGATATAAGTAAATGAGTTTCATTTAAACATTTAGATATGAGACTTTAAATGACCTGAATCCAATTTTATCTTGATTTGTTAAATTATTTAACAGAGATATTGATATGTGACTGCATACGGTTTATTGCATACCAACTTCCAAAGTGCTAGAGGACAAGAAACCCCCTTTTCCCTGTGAATGTTGTTGAGTCGGTATCCAACTCATAGCAACCCTATGTACAACAGGCAAAACACTTGCCAGTGCTTCTCTGATTTTCATAGGGTTTTCAGTGGTTGATTGTTTTTTGGGAGTGGGTTGCCAGGTCCTTCTCCCAAGCCTACAGCACCTGGTGTTTCCAGGAGGTCTCCCATCCAAGTACTAACCAGGCCTGACCCTGCTTAGCTTCTGAGATCTGACGGGATGGGACGACACAGTGCTACAACTGCAGGCTCTCCCTGTGAGTAGAAATGCCAAAATACTGTGGCCCATCTGTGCTTGAGAAGTTGAATATTTACTGTGCCATTTCATCAGCCTGTGAGTGCACTGTGAAGACAAGCTGTATCATATGAAATAAGAGCTGATTATTTTGCTTCTTCAAGTTAACAATCTGATATGGCTTTTAGCACTAAACTGTTGACCTCTGGCTCTTATTATAAATGTCACTCTATCTCTGGCCACAGCAGCTTTTCCCTATCCTGTCATAGTTCTTTATTATTATTGGGACAGAAATCAAGGCTAATGAGCTCTGCTGTTCTGTCAGAAAGTAAACTCGCTGTCATGCCAAGACATGAACAGTAACCTGTTTCCATTCTTTTGGTTTGAAGTTCACAGGTTTCAAGGAAAATCTATAATTGGTAAGCAAAAACAATTTAGTACAAAAATAGATTTGGTAGTTCCAGGAAGACTGCTAAGACTTCTTTTCTTAGCAGGTCCTGAGAAATTCAGGAGCTTCTGTATGACACCTTAGCCCTGCCTTACAGTAAGTCTTCTCTGTGAGGATGCTATCTTCATATTTGCCATCTCTTCCCTGATTTTTGCCTTACATCATCTAGGTACATCATTATAAATAAATTTTGTTTTTATGGTGGTTGAAACATAAAGTTTTTCTGCCTTGGTTCCTTTGTAGTGCTTAACAGAAGACAAGATCAGTCTTCTCCTGCACCTGCTTGAAGATGAACTTGATCACCAAACTGAGGAGAGAAAAACTACAAGCAAAGTAGGCTCAGACATCCAAGTCCATGTCACTGCCTGTATTCTCTCTGTGTGTGGCTGGGCGTGCAGGTTAGTCAGCACATTTTGCCTGGGGACATGAGCCATGACAGCACTATACACCCGTATGTTTCAGTCCCTAATAGTTTTTGGAAATCACAGTGTTTCCTGTGAGAAAACAGACAAAGAGAAAATTGGAGGCAAGAGTAGGGGGGCAGATGATATGAGTTAGTAATAAAATCAGAATTAAAGCTCAGGAATTCAATGGTGTTCACACCTGCACTTTTGTTTCTTGTACAGCCACTTCCCAAATGGGAACTTGTGTTTCTGTAAACAGTGAAACTCTTTTCTAAAATAAGAAAAATGAAATATGCTTCTGCTTTTAGAAAGAAAGAAAAATAAGTTTAATTGATAAAAGCTACCAGAGGAAATCCCAGCTGGAGTCCCCCTGGCCCCATGTTTTCCATGCCAGCTGCTCAGTTTGGCATAGATGTTCTCTGAGATAGGAGACTGTCAGAGCCAATCTTGATTTACTTGGTTTGTTTGTTTGTTTTGTGGTGCTGGGGGTTGAACCCAAGGCCTCACGCTTGCATGCTCTGCAAGTGCTGGACCACTGAGCTGCACCCTCAGCCCATTTTTTTACTTTTTTTTCGAGACAGGGTCTCACTAAGTTACGCAGACTGCCTCTGGTCTCGAACCTGCAATCCTCCTGCCTCCGCCTTCCGAGACGCTGGGATTATAGGCATGCGCCACCGTGCCAGCAATGTCCGTTTTTTTGAGACAAAGCCTTGCTGTGTAGCCCAGACTCTGGTCTCATACTTGTGATTCTCCTGCCTCAGCCTCCTGAGTGCTGAGATTAGAGGTATGTGCCACCATGCCCAACTTTGATTTGCTTTTAAATATGCTTTCTTTGGTACATTAAGGAAAGAGTTTTAAGAAGGACAGGAAAAGTCTATAAAATATATTTCAAAATAATCTTGCTAGCCAGGGTGGTGGCACACACTTGTAATCTAGCACTCAAGAGGCTGAAGCAGGAGAATCAACACAAATTCAAGACTAGCCTGGTCTACATAGTGAGTTCTGGTCAACTTGAACTACACAGTGAGACCTTGCCTCAAAAAAACAAAACAAAACCAAACTCAGAAAATTCCAGCCTTGCCAGAGGCAGCCAGCCCCACCACCAGAAGCCGCCCGGTGACTTGAAGCATGGGAACAGGAGACACCCCCTGGCCTGGAAGTGCCCTCAAGTCCTCTCCAGAGAGCCAAATGAGCTCGCCTTTGCTCTTCCAGCAGCTCATAGACTTATAGACCTTTCTGTAGAAAAAAAATGTGAAAGATGATAAAGCTGTGGTCCTGAGATTAGAGGACAGAGCTCTAGGGGGATGTGGTTCCTGGTTCACTGGACCACTGTAGAGATTTGTTTGATGAGACAGAAATACTCACAAATTATCACACTTAGTCATGTGAAAATGTTACGTTTGGAATCACTCACTTTGTTTTCCATTTCTTCCTAGTTCTTCTTTGGAACCCATGCAGCTCTCCCTCATAACATGTTCACAGTGTATGAGGAAGGTGGGTCTCTGGAGCTTCCAGCAGATTGAATCCATGACTGACCCAGATGCATCCTTTGGCTTAACCAGCTCCCCGATCCCTGGCACTGAGATTCGGCCTCTGGTGCCTGAGTCTCCTCGGAGGATGATGACCAGGAGCCAGGATGCTACATTTTCCCCAGGCTCAGAGCAGGTATTGACTGAGCCTATTTGAGATGGACATCTTAAGAACGTTCTTGCCAAAAATGTTAGTGGCAAAAAATTGGAAATTAGTGTATAGGCTTCACTTCTAACTACATTGACCAGACTATCATGTTGCATTTCTCTTCACCAATGGAGAAGCTAAATTTGTTTCAGAAATGCTGTATAGAAATACAGTATCTAGCTGTGTGTGGTGGCACATACTGATAATCCCAGCAAAACTCAGGAGGCTGAGGTAAGAGCACTGTGACTTTGGAGCCAACCTGGGCTACATAGCAAGTTCAAGGCCAACCCGCAATACATAGTGAAATCTTGCCTCAAAAATCCAAAAAAAAAAAAAAAAGCTCTAGGCTTGGTGGCACACACCTATAATCCCAGTGACTCCAGTGGCCAAGACAGGAAGATTGCAAGTTAAAGACAAGAGGCAGCTTGCATAACTTAGTGAGACCCTGACTCAAGATAAAAAATAAAGGGGTTGGGGGTGCAGCTTAGTGGTATAGCACTTGCAAAGTATATGCGAGGCCCTACATTCAGCCTTCCAGGAGTAAGAAAGAAACAGAGAGAGAAGGGGTGGAGGAGAGAAAGGAAGGAAGGAAAGGAGGGAGGGGAAAGAAAAGGAGAAAGAGAGGGAGGAAAAAATATTCTTTGAAGACTTTATTTATGTAGGCAGTTCAAAAATAAAATTTTTGTAACTTAAACTGTAAAATACTAGCCTTCACCAGGCATGGTGGCACATACCTATAATCCTAGCACTCAGGAGGCAGAGGCAGGAGGATTGCCACAAGCTCAAGGCCAGCCTGATCTACACAGTGAGTTTCAGGCCAGGTAGGGCTGCACAGTAAGACCCTGTCTCAAAAAAATAAAAAATAAAAATATTAGCTTTTACATGCTTGTAGAAGTGCTTCTGGCCAGAACCATTAACATTGTGTACTTCCATTGTCTCTTCTGTCCCTCAGGCTGAAAAGAGCCCAAGTCCCGTTGTCTCCCGAACTCGGAGCTGGGACTCTTCTAGTCCTGTTGACCGGCCTGAGCCAGAGGCAGCCAGCCCCACCACCAGAAGCCGCCCGGTGACACGAAGCATGGGAACGGGAGACACCCCTGGCCTGGAAGTGCCCTCAAGTCCTCTCCGGAGAGCCAAACGAGCTCGCCTTTGCTCTTCCAGCAGCTCTGTGAGTTGATTTTTGCAGATAGCCATCGCTGAGCACAAACGGAAGGCCGTGCCCTCATGTGCAGTGCAGAGAAGCAGGCACCAAACCTCCCTGATCCTATAGCTAACGCAGACTGTGAAGAAGCTTAAAGATGCAACAGTTGGGTGACCAAAGGAAAAACACCTCAATGTTTTGTCCTTTGTTCCTTTGGGGTAGATTCTGGAGAAGTAACAAATATTTCAGGTTAATGGGACATCAGTGAGATGGGAGACAAACCTGATACAGTTTGTTGAAACAAAAGAACTGAAAGAAAATGAGAAGAAAACAAAAAGTCAGAGTCTAAAGGAGAATATACGTGAGAGGGTGAGGCAGGAGGATCGTGAGTTTGAGGCCAACCTGGGCTACATAGCAAGACCCAGTATCAAAAAATTAATTAATTAATTAATTAATTAAAGGAGGACATAAACACTAGACATGTAGGCAGTTGATGACTAATTGCAGGGCCGCTCTGAGTAGATCTAGCATCTATCCTTCATTAATACTGTCTCTTCCTCCCTCAGGACACTTCTGCGCGAAGCTTCTTTGAACCCACCTCTCAGCATAGAGACTGGTGCCCTTGGGTGAATATCACACTTGGCAAAGAAACCAGGGAGAATGGTGGAACGGGGCTTGATGCCAGCACCCCAGCAGAGCCAGGCTGGAAGGCAGTGCTGACCATCCTGTTGGCTCACAAACAGTCCAGCCAGCCAGCTGAAACAGACTCCATGGTGAGACTAGCCACTGACCTGCATGTGTGCAGCACTTGGTGTTACGGGATGAGTGGCAGAAGCTGGTCCTATAATTAGCACCCTGCCTGACTTAAGTCAACTTAGACACGTTCTGGTTTCATCCTAGAGAAAAGCAGGGAAGGGGTTCAGTCTTTCTGTAGCTCAGCACCTGGCATTCCATCCTATTCTGATAAATTCTTTGTTCTTCTAACCAGAATGACTCAATGTGGAAAAGCAATAAAGAAATGGAAATAGATGAATAAGCAGCTGCTGTAGCCTTGTGTTGCAGAACAGCTGCTTTCTCTGTCAATGCTGTCACTTGCCTTTGGAGCCTGGCCAGTTAACTTAGCTGTTTAGAGTTCTGTGCTCTGAAATCACCAAGCCAGTGATTTCATTGCACATGTTGGACACATTGCTTTACTCTGTTCCACAACCTAGGTGTGTGCAGTGGACCATCAGTAGCCATTGCAGTCTTGACTTCTGTGGTTATAAATGCAAAGCCATCATGGCAACTGGGAAAACAAGTCAAGTGTTTGCTCTGTGTCAAGAAGGAAAGTGATAGGGTGGACATAAAGGAATCATGAGAACTGGGTCGTCTTTCCTTTGCAGGCTCAATTCCAGATTTGCCTTGTAACCTGGTATAAATATAACATTCTGACCTCTACACCCTCCAAAGACAAAGTAAAGTAATACTTGCCAGCAAGCATTTCCAGATCCATGGTTTTGTAGGTTCATAGAATTCTGGCAGAGGGAGCTATAGTGATGCCAAAGCCCGACAATGTTCCTTAGTACCCTCAGCAAATATGTAAATGAAGGTTTTCCATATTTTTGCAGGAAAAAAAGTCTTTTTTTCCCAATTTAAATACTTGAGGGTTTGAGTTCCAGTACCACAAACACACACACACACACACACACACACACACACACACATGGATGTGTATGTATATATACGCACACATATATATAAAATATATATTTATATATATAATATGTGTGTGTGTGTGCACAGATATATGTGTGTGTGTGTGTGTGTGTGTGTGTGTATATATATATATATATATATATATATACGTATATATGTGTGTGTGTGTGTGTGTGTATATGTATATAAATGTTGTTGTTAGGTACCGTCAAGTCAGGTCTGATTCATAGGGACCCTCATAGCATTTTCAATGGCTGATTGTTTCGGGTTTGCTTCGAGAGTGGATTGCTACATCCTTCTCCCATTTTTGCGGTGCTAGGGCTTGAACCTTGGTCCTCAGAGAGTGTAGAGCAGCACTCTACCAACTGAGCTAAACCTCTGACCATATGTGTGTGTGTGTGTGTGTGTGTGTGTGTGTGTGTGTGTGTGTGTGTGTATATATAAAAACCTTTTTTTTTTTTTTTTACTTTTCAGTACCTGGGGATTGAACCTAGGGCCTCACACATACTTTGCAAGTGCTCTACCCCTGGACTGCACCCTCAGCCAACTTTTTACTTTTTATTTTGAGTCAGGATCTTAGTAAATTGCTCAGGGTGCCTCTAGCCTTGAACTTGCGATCCTTCTGCTTCTGCTTCCCAAGTCATGGATTACAGGCGTGTGGCATTGCACCCAGCTATATAAAGCTATTTAAAGGCATATATTTGGCCCAGTGGTCAAATTGGAAATACTAAATCTTTTTTTGTACACAAATTCTCTTCTGCCTAGATTTTGGGAAACGTTTGGCTGTTTTTTCTAAGACTCCCCTTTGTCACACTCATATTAAAAAGAAACCCCACATGCTGTTTTTTGGGGGGTATTGTTGATTTGTTTTTTGTTTTTTGTTTTTTGTTTTTTTTAATAGTGGAAAAAGCCTCATTATTGTTACTGGGTTCCAGGACTCTTAAGATCCTTTTTGGTAATATGTCTTTTTACCTAAGTGTTGGGACTGGATGAAACAATGCTCATTGGGGCTATGGTGAAGGCTGTTGATGTTGAAAAGGGTTTACACTATTTTCTTCAACTTAGTTTTAGCTTTGTCGTTAAGTAAATTCTTTGTAGTCCCCTATGTCAGAACACAAACTCTTCCCTCCTGGGACTTTATTTATTCCTCATTCACAAGGAGCGTAAGAAAACAACGATGCTTGGAATGGTGGCACATGCCTATAATCCCAGCACTGGGGAGTCTGAGGCAGGAGGATCAACATGAGTTTGAGGCCAGCCTGGTCTACATCATGAGTTACAGGCCATCCTGGGCTACACGGAGAGACTGTCTCAAAAAACAGAAAAAGAAAAGAAAGAATGAATGGACTTTTTTGAAATACCATCTTACATTAGAAAATGGAGGTGACTTTATGGATCATCTTGCTAGATCTATCCTCTGTACTCTGAGACCCTTGCTGCATGGAATATCGCTCTTTATTGTCACTCTCAAAGGCAATGAGAATCAAGTTCTGATTTACTGACAATTTTATCTTCTAATGAATTGTTTTGTCTCCCAATAACAAACACCACTTCTCAGAATCTCAGAGTACTTCATATGGATGATCAAGTGGCAAAGAGAGTCTTCCTATTTTTAGCTCTGCTGGCTAAAACATGAGGCTAAGAAAGCCAAGGTCATAGTTTAAACTCTTAGGAGTCATTCAACTTTGTTTTATTTCTTGGCTTTGGATTATACTATTAACTCCAGCTAAATACCACATAAATGTGAATCCGTGTTCACAAGAAATACTGAACTAGGGCCAAGTAAGTATCATGGATGGAAAAAAAAAGCCAGTGCAAAATATTTGCTGTACTAATGGTGGGTCAGAAATGTCATTGTCATGTTCAAAGGTTAGGATAGATGTAGATACTTGAGAGGAAGGTAGGAGCCATGTTTTAGAAGCTCAGAGTGTTCTAACAGCAGTCTGACAGTAGAACACAGCCTTCTTGATTTTGTTTGGCTTTAGTTGTATGTTATGTATGTTGTTGTTGTTGTTGTTAGGTGCCGTCGAGTTGGTATCCAACTCATAACGACCCTGCATACAACAGGCGAGACACTATTGTCAGTGCTTCTCTGCTGTTCATAGGGTTTTCAATGGCAGATTGATTATTGGGAGCGGGTTGCCAGGTCCTTCTCCCAAGCCTGCAGTATCTGGTGTTCCCAGGCGGTCCCCCATCCAAGTACTAACCAGGCCCGACCCTGCTTAGCTTCTGAGATCTGACAGGATCAGATGCCACAGGGCTACGGCTGCAGCCACATTATGTATAGCATACTTAAAATGAATTTTTAGTTGGAGGTGTAGCTCAGTGGTGGAGCAGTTGCCTGGCATGTGCAAGGCCTTGGATTTGATCCCTAGCACTGTTATTTTTGCTTTGTTTTGTTTTGTTTTGTTTTTTGAAAAATAGTTTTTATTCAGTCATCTCATATATGTCTAGATTATTGTGAGAGAAATTTACAAACCAAACTCTAAGGCTACTTTTCTGTCTTTTGTCTCTATAAAAGAATTTAATACTAATAATAAGCTTTTCTACTTATAGAGTCTCTCTGAGAAATCAAGGAAAGTATTCCGAATATTCCGGCAGTGGGAATCTTTATGCTCATGAAGATATTCCTGCGCCTTCCTGGAGAGAACTGGAATGACAGTGACTGTTTGAAAATAAAGTTGGAATTCCCTTTTGGTCAGCTGATGTTAAATTTTTCTCCATTCTGGTTAAGTCACAAGGATCCCCTGCCTTTGCAAATGCAATGAGTGTCCACCTTCTGCATAACTGAGAGGAAACCCGTTTCCATACAAGGATGGGGACAAGGTAAGGTACAACAGGCCCAGTCCTGTCAAAAGATTATGGGGTTATGAAACCCAATGGAAGACCAAACACCGCAACACCCATTTCAGCAACTTTAGTGTGGGCACAGTGTCCTGAGGACTCATGTATCCCAGGAACACAACAGTTTAACACAGGAAGTATTTGCTGAGATTCTTCCTGCTGGAGAATTCTTTTCTCCCTTACTTGTGGGCTGCAGCAGACTTCCGGGGAACAGACAGGAGAGGCAAACTGTGGGCTTTCAGAGTGGCTGCAAAAACTACGATTTATTTGTAATTCCAGTCAAAGAGGTGTTGTCTATCTTAACCCCACAGCAAGCCGGTTTTCATTATGTCACAAGGTGCGGTGGAGTCCACAGTACACTGATTATTTTTTTCTCCTTGCTTTGATGGCAGCACAGTAAGAGAGCAGAACTTGATGATTTTTAATTTATACTAAGTCCAGAAAGTATTTACATTTTTAAAAGTAGGTAGAACTCTACATTTTTTTAAAATCATAAATGGAAGCAGATTGAGATAGACTTAGTGTAATTAAAGAAATATTAAGTCTCTTCTATGGATAAGGATTGTGCAGGCCCTCACAGGTTAATATCTTTAGGAAGTTTATAGTTTGGGCCAGAAGACATAAATGTTTGGATATGTAAATGTTGCACAAGATAAACTGCCAAATGCTCTGGGAGCAGGATGAAAGAGGAAGTTAATGCTGACATATGGAATTGGAGAAGATTTCAGGGAAAGTATAGATTTGAGATGCACCTTGGAGTGGGGTAAGGAGGCTCCAGGAGAACAAGAACCAGTTCTATCTTGGTTTTAAGCCCAGAATGTAGAACAATACCTGGCGCTGGATGCTTGCTCAGTTTACAAAAGCAGATTTATACCAGGTGTGAGGGGCTGGGATTTAGCTCAGTTAGTAGAGCGCTGCGCTGCAGTCTCTGAGGTCCCGAGTTCAAATCTCAGCACCGTAAAAATGGGAGAAGGACCTGGCAATCCACTCCCAAGGCAATCCCGAAACAGTCAGCCATTGGAAACCCTATGAGGGTCACTATGAGTCGGATACCGACTCGACAGCACCTAACAACAACAACAACAACCAGGTGTGATGATGTATGCCTGTGATCTCAGCTACTCAAAGAGGCTCAAGCAGGAGGATCTGAAGCTTGATGCCAACCTAGGTTGCATAGCAAGACTTTGTCACAAAATTTAAAAAAAAAAAATTCTTTTAAAGGGACTGGGGGTGTAGTGTAGCTCAGTGATAGAGCACTTACTTAGCATGCACAAGGCTCAGTTCAATCTCCAGTACCACAGAAAAAGGACATTTGAGGCTGAATGAACACAGTGAGCACACGAGCAGAGTATAGGAATATTCCAGAAAGGGTGGGTGTTCTTGTGGGTAGAGGCTTTCAGTGAGTAAAGAGAGAGACAAAAGGAATGGAGATCGGGTCACATTAGTCATTTATGTCATATAAGCGAGTTTGGTCTTAATTCTGTGGGGACAGGGATGTTCTTGAAGAAGTTTTGAGCAGAGGAATGACATTCGTGCTATGGAAGCTAATTCTGGTGCCTCTGAGGTTGCATTAGGGAAGACAGGATGGATTAAGGGAGGGGTGAGAGCAGTGGCCACAGTGGGGCATTTGATAGGGTTGTCGATGATGTTGTCAGCATGGTTTGGGTGGGAGGAAAGGGGAAGAATCAAAGGTGACCTTAAGGATGTGGCCCAATCAATCAAAATAGAGAACTGAGAGAAGACAGTCATTTTACTTTTAACATGGAATTCAGTTATAAATGAAGGTATCTGTATAGAAATGGTGGTGTGGAGTTCAGGGAGAAGGATTCAGTGTGTTGAAGAAGTCAAGGATCTTTGGTCCAAGTGCTCAGAATCTGGAAAGCTAACCAGAGTGAAGTTCTCAACCTTGTCTTCTCAAGAGACCTTGCATGCCCCACTGTCAGAGCTCCTGGTGACCACACTGCTAGGCCAGAGGGGGATACTTTGAGTGCTCGAGTGTTCTCAGGTAGGACTGAGTACATGACCATCCTTCCCAAAGCATCTGTTCTCTTCCACACACCAGAAAATCCTTCAGCCCCATACTCTTAATCACTCAGCTTGTTTGTTCCTCTTACAGTTTTTGGTTTGGCCTTCATACATAGCCATTCTTCCTGATTCGATTCTTTTTTTTTTTTTTTTTTTTTTTGGCAGTACTGGGGTTGAACCCAGGGCCTTGCACTTGCATGCTTTGCAAGTGCTGGACCACTGAGCTGCACCCCCAGCCCATTTTTTTTACTTTTTGAGGCAGAGTCTCGCTAAATTGCACAGACTGCCTCTGGTCTTGAACTTGTGATCCTCCTGACTCCGCCTCCCGAGCCTCTGGGATTACAGGCATGCGCCACCGCGCCTGGCCTGATTCGATTCTTTATTTGAATTTTTTTCTTTTGAAATATTCCTTTGAAGAAGGTAATTGCCTAAAATTTCATTTTTGCTTCTTTACTGCTATGGTTTAAGTATGATTTGTCCCCATCTAAAGTCACATTGTGGGTTGATCACCAATGTGGCAGTGCTGGGAGGTGATGCCTTTGAGAGATGTTGGGGTGTATGAGAGAAATTAATAATTTCCTCATGAGAGCACATTCTCACCCTCCTGGGACTGGCTTGGCTACTGAGATAATGGATTATTAAAAAATTAGTTTGAGCTGGGCTTGGTGGCTCACCCTGTAATCCCAGCACTCGAGAGACAGAGGCAGGAGGATTGCCGCAAGTTCAAGCCTGGCCTATATAGAGAGTTGCATGCCAGCCATCACCAAGCGAGACTCTGTCTCAACAGAACATATTAAAAACTTTGGAGCCAGGCACTGTGGTGCATTCCTGTAATCCCATTGATCTGGGAAGCTGAAGGAGGAGGTTCACAGGTTTGAGGCCAGAGGCAGGCTGTACAATTTAGCAAGGCCACGTCTCAAAATAGAAAATATAAAAGGGGCTGGGGTGCAGTTCCATGGGAAAACACTTTCTTAGCATGCACAAGACTCTAGGTTTAACCCACCAGTACTTGGGGGCGCGGGGATGTTAGTTTGGCTTCCTTTGCACTCTCTCTTGCTTCCACTCTCACCATGTGACTTTCATACATGCTCCTGTCATATGATGCTCTCTACCATGAGGCCCTCCCCAGAAGCCAATGCTATGTCATGCTGTTGGACCTCCAGAACTGTGACCTAAATAAACTTTTCTTTATGAAGTACTCAGTCTCAGGTATTTTGTTATAGTAACACAAAACAGACTGACATTTACTATCCACAAAGCATTACAAGCATTCTAAGGAATTTTCTCACTTGTATTAGTCACATTAGGTAGCTTTATGGGATGCTGTGTAATATCTGGTCATTTATATCCTCCTGGTACTCGGAACCATGAAGCCTTCCTCTCTGCCCTCCAGGTCAGCACCTTCTTTTACAGTTCATGGTTCCAGTGATCAGGACAGATGGCGGTATCTTAAAGACCCCTTGATATTCAAGTTACTCAAACCCCTTATTTGGTCAGTCTTCTCGGCCTTCAGATTCTCCTTTTGCTGTTTTTCTCCATAAGGACTGGTAAGATTCTGTGTTTTAACAAAGTTTGCATTTCTCATCCAAGTAGAGTTTTTTGCCAAGAGGAAGACTGAAGCTCAAAGACGTCACAGCTAGGACGTGACCGAGCGGCACTTCGGGCCAGCCTTCTAGCCTTCCCTTCTTTCCATTGTAGTATGACTGGGGATATCTTTCAAGTACCGTGATTCCAGGATTTTCCTTTCCCAAGCTGCAACTGCTTGTGGGATACTAGGATCCAGAAAGGAGACTCTCTTGGCTCTTTAGATTTTAGCCAACTTTAATAGACCTGCCAAGTGGTGTGTTCTCTTTGGGGGCTTCCCACATGGACTCATTGTACTTAGATAGTTCTGGCTGCCTCCATACCAACTCTTGAGTCCCTCCCACCGTATCCCATCTTAGCAACAAAAACAGCTGCCTGTATAACTTGACTGACAACAAAAGTGCAGACACTTCCTCCTCAGTTTTCCTTTCTATTTTTAGTCATAGTCCTATTCTGGGGTTTCTTTGGCTGTATATAGCTGCCGCCTGGGTGAGTTGCCCACTCCCTCGGGAGAGAATGCTGCACTTGAGCCCTTCTTTCCATCTTTAGCCCGTGTTCTCTTTTCTCTGCCTGCTCCTTGGCTATAGTTAGAGTGCTTACTGCTTTTTCTCTCCACAGTGCCCCATGGATGAATTGACTTGTGTGGCTGAAGCCAGTCGAGGGGAAGAGGAACATACAAAGGCCCCTGGTTAGGATAGGTAGGTCATGAAGATCTGGTCATTTATCTGAAGATTCAGATCCTTCTAATAGGGGGCTTGTCAGCTTTTGATACTCACTTCTGTGAGCTACCTGTTGATATCCCAAGAGGCAAATATGGGGCAAATGGACTGTTTCCCATGGTTGGTCAGCAGCAGCCCTCAAGGGGATGGAAGTAGGAGCCTAAAATGAGAGGCCTGGAAGGGACTCAAGATTAGCCTTCAAGGAAGGACCTCACTGTTCTCATGAAAAAACTAAGATCACAAAGACCAGAAAATCCTTTTCAGCATCCTTGTCCATTTCCAGGCCAGTCCCATCTCACTTAATTGGAGCTGGGGGATCGGGTGGGGTGGGGGGGGGGAATGTACATGAGAGTCCCTGCGTGGAAGGGTGGGTTTGGGGCCATTTTGAAGTGAAAGCAAAGCAAAGACTGCAGCTGGAGTATTTGGTTTGCTGAGATGGGAAAAAGGAGAAGGAGGAAGAGTCTTGAGCAGGAGAACCCCTGAAGGTAAATTTTACTCCAGTTATAAATATTTACCACTGCAGGTATAGTCTGTTCGCCAGGTATTGGTCTAAATACTTTTGTTGTTGTTGTTAGGTGCCGTCGAGTCGGTATCCGACTCATAGTGACCCTCATAGGGTTTTCAATGGCAGACTGTTTCGGGATTGCCTTGGGAGTGGATTGCCAGGTCCTTCTTCCATTTTGGGGTGCTGGGAATTGAACTTGGGACCTCAGAGACTGCAGCGCAGCGCTCTACCAACTGAGCTAAATCCCAGACCGGTCTAAATACTAGACATATTTTATCTCATGGAAGCCTCACAGCAATCCCATGAAGTGGATACAGTTATTATCCCTGTTTTACACGTGAGGTAGCCAAAGCAGAAGTTAATGACTTTGCTCAAAGTCACCTAGCCAGTGAGGGGCAAGATTGAAACTCAGATCATCGGCCTAGAAAGCCCATGCTCCCAACAGCAAGCGTCTGCCTCCCCAACAAGGATGTGATTCAAAAGAAGAAAAGCCGTATACCAGACAATGTGTTTAATACGCTATTACTTGTAATAAGAAGTTGAAAATAACCTAAACATCTAACAACTGATTACACAATATATGTCAGTGGAATGGAATTCAGACCATTAAAATGATCATTGTAATAATCATGCAGCAGTATGAAAACAATCTAGCCATGATTAGAAGACAATTTCTGAAAACAAATATCCAATGTATTAAAATGAAGATCTATAACTTTTGAATTTCTTTTTATCACACTACTGTTTGTGAAATGAATTTTTAAAGTGTCTCCTTAAGCTGGGCATGGTGGCTACAGGCCTATAATTCCAGTACTTGAGAAGTGGAGGCAGGCAAGGCCAACCTGGGATACATAGGGAAACCCTGTCTCATAAAACAGAAAAACAAAACAACAACAAAAAAAACAAGTCTCCTTACTCTTAGTCTTTCCAATTCTACATATAGTAGTCTATAGCCTAGCAAAGGCCTGGGATTTAGCTCAGTTGGTAGAGGGCCTGCTCTGCTCTCTCTGAGGCCCTGGGTTTGATCCCCAGCACTACAAAGCAGGAAAAGGACCCAACAGCCTACTTTTGAAACAATCAACCATTGAAAACCCTATGAATAGCAGAGAAGCACTGACACAGTGCCAGCATGGCACACTGTTGGGGAGTGTTTGGTTCTGTTGTACAGTGGGTCGCTATGAATTGGATCCTACTCAATGGCACCTAACAACAAACAACAACAAGCCTAGCAAAGATTTCTGCTAACTTTATGATCCCTTCTTCCCCAGTATTTAAAGTTTTTGTTGTTGCTGAGTATGGTGGCACATGCCTGTAACCCCAGCAACTCAGGAGGCTGAGGCAAGAGAATTACAATTTGGGGCCAGAGGCAGCCTGCATAACTTAGCATGACCCTGTCTCAAAAATAAAATAATAAAAATGGGCTGGTGGTGCAGCCCAGTGGTAGAGCACTTGTGAAGTATGTTTGAGGCCCTTGGTTCAACCCCAATTACTGCAAAAAAAAAAAAAAAAAAAAAAAAAGATTATCATTTTTCCCCATAATATGGATGAACCTTGAAGACACTCTGATAAGTGAAATAAGCCAGTCACAAAAGGACAAATACTGTATGATTCATCTTATATAAGACATCATAAGAACATAAAGTAGAATGTGGTTACCAAGGGCTGGTGGGGAGTGAAAAATGGGAGGAAGTTGATGGGTATGGAGTTCTAGTTTTGTAAGATGAAAAAGTTCTAGAGATCTATTATACAACAATATGCATATAGTTAACAGGGTTGAACTGTACACTTAGAAATGGCTAGCCAGGGGTGGTAGCACATGCTTACAATCCCAGCACTGGGAAGGCTGAGGCAGGAGGATCATGAGTTCAAGGTTAGTGTGGGCTATATAACAAGATCCGGTCTCAAAAAACAAAATACAACAAAACAAAAAGGCTAAGATGGGAGATTGTGGTGTAGGTGTTTGTGTATACATGCGCGCACACGTGTGTGTATGTGTGTGTGTGTGTGTCTTTACCACAATAAGGAAAGTTTTGCTAAAGATCATTCAAAAGTGACTGCAACTGTACATTGATGAGAACCTGCCAGAAAATCAAGCCAGATTCAGAAGAGGGCCTGGATGCACTGACATCTGTGCTGATATCAGGTGGATACTGGCTGAAAGCAGAGAATACCAGAAAGATGTCCATCTATGTTTTTATTGACTATGCAAAACAATTTGACCATGTGGATCACAACAAATTGTGGGTAACACTGTGAAGAATGGGAATACCTGAACACTTGATTGTACTCATGAGGAATCTGTACAAGGACCAGAAGGCAGTCGTTCAAATAGAGCAAGGAAACACTATTTAGTTTAAAGTCAGGAAAGGTGTATGACAGGGCTGTGTCCTTTCACCATACCTCTTATCTCTATGCTGAGCAAATAATCTAAGAAGTTGGACTCTATGAAGTACGTGGCATCAGGATTGGAGGAAGACTCATTAACAACTTGTGTTATACTGATGACACAACTTTGCTTGCTGAAAGTGAAGAGCATTTGAAACATTTACTGATGAAGACCAAAGAACAGCTGTCAGTATGGATTGCACCTCAACATTAAGAAAACAAAAATCCTTACAACTGGATCAATAAGCAACTTCATGATAAATTGAGGAAAGATTGAGGTTGTCCAAGATTTTGTTTTGTTTGGTTCTACAAGGGTGACCTTCAACTAAATGGATTGACATGTGGCTGCAACAGTGGGCTTAAACATAAAAATGATTGTGTTCCTGGCACAGTGTTAGAGAGTGGTTCATTCTGTTGTACATAGGGTTGCTATGAGTCAGACCCGCCTCAACAGCACCTAACAACAACAAACCAACCCACAGAAGTAGTCAAGAAATCAAAAGACGCATTGTATTGGGAAAAGCTGTTGCAAAAAACCTCTTTAAAGTGTTGAAAATTAAAGATGTCACATTGAAAACAAAAAGGTGCCTGACTCATGCCATGGTATTTTCAGTCACATCATATGCTTGTGAAGGCTGGACAGTGAATAAAGGAGACAGGAGAAGAATTGATGCTTTTGAATTATGGTGCTGGAGAAGAATATTGAATACACCATGGACTGCCAATAGAACCAACAGATCTATCCTAGAAAAAGTGTAACCAGAGTGCTCCTTGGAAGCAAAGATGGCTAGACTGTGTCTTACATATTTGAGGCATGTAGTCAGGAGGGACCAATCCCTGGAGAAGGACATCGTGTTTGGGAGAGTGGCAGGTCAACGAAAAAAAGGAAGACCCTCAACTAGATGGATTTGACACAGTGGCTACAACAATGAGCTTAAACAAACAAAAAAGATCATATGCATGGCACAGTGTTGGGGAATATTTCATTCTGTTGCACATAGGCTGCTATGAATTGGACCTGGCTTGACAGCACCTAACAAAACCAAGAAAAAGAAAAACAAATGGCTACCTCTACTAACATCAACTATTTATATACACAGAACAAGATTACCACTTGACTTTTGTCCTTTAATGCTTCTAGTCTAGGCATGGGCATCTTTCCTTCTATTGACACTTCTGATTATATATTATATCTTTACACTGAACCTCCAGCTGTGTCATGGTTTCCATTCTTTCTTTTCTCTTTTTTCTTTTCTTTTTTTTTTTTTTTTTTTTTTTTTTTTTTTTTTTTTTTTTTTTTTTTTTTTTTTTTTTTTTTTTTTTTTTTTTTTTGCTGTACTGGGAGTTGAACCCAGGGCCTCACACACTTGCATGATTTGCAAGTGCCAGACGACTTAGCTGCACGCCCAGCCCATTTTTGTTTTTACTCTTTTTTGAGACAGGGTCTCACTAAATTACGCAGACTACCCTGGTCTCGAATTTGTGATCCTCCTGCCTCAGCCTCCCCAGCCACTGGGATTACAGGTGTGCACCACCACTCCCAGCATGGTCTCCATTCTTAAGTTACCCCTTTTCTAAAAATGGAAAGAAAATGGATGTGAAACTAGAAGTGAGATCTTTCTTCTGTAAATCCAGAGAAATTACATATCAAGAGAAATGTGACTTATCAGATGGTAAGGGGCTAAAAAAATCTCCCCTCCTTGATGATCATGCCATTTCCCAGATGTCCAAGAGCTGGAGTTAGAGCTGAGCATGATGGTATATGCCTGTAATCTCAGCACTTGGAGGTAGAGGCAGGAGGATCATGAGTTTGAGACTGGGCTACATAGTGAGACCCTGTCTCAAAAATAAACAAATAAATACGCTGGGGTAAGAGAGGAGGGCCATGAGGGGATAAGGGAGAAGTTAATGTGAGCAATGTAGAATGAAATGCATGTATGGAAATGTCATAATGAGACTCATTAAGTTGTATATGAAAAATTACTAAAAAAAATTACTAATAAAAAATAAAATGAGATTTTAAAAAAATGCTGGGGTAATTCAGTGTAGACCACTTGGGATTCAAGATTAGAGGCTCTAGAGATGTAGCTCAGTGGTATAGGACTTGCCTAATATGCACCTGGGTTTAATCCCAATACTGAAACGACAAAACAAAACAAAACAAAATCCCTGACAAATGAGATTCAGTGTCAGGTATGTGGCCTTAAAGCCAATACTAGCAATGCCCACTATGGCCACTAGATGCCGCTAGTGCTCCACATCTGACTGCCTAACTTGCCTTCCAAAGGCAATACAAACCTTGCATCCCTACTTCATACCAATCACCAGCAAGCAGCTCAACAGTGGTGGGCGACACAGCACTGACTTTCTCAATGGCTTGTCCTCATTTCACCATCATTCTTACTTTGTCCTTACTTAGTTACAGGTATCCCTTCCTAGCCCACCTTAAGCTACTTGAAGCTGAAGCTGCTTGGTTTGTACAACAGGCTAATCTGTTGATGGAAAAAGAAACTGAAAGCATTGAGGTAGTTGGTAGGGAGAGCGAGACATGGAGAGAATGGATATTTATTGAAGAGCCAGAGAAGGAAAAAAAAATCTTTTGAGTTCAGAGTTAAGTCCTTGGATCCAGAAAAAGAGGCACAAATAGCCAGGATAAGAAGCAGACTGAGTGGGAAGTCAGCTGAAAAGAGAACCCTGGAGGAGATAAGCCATTGGCAGCCACCTTGGCAAGCATGAAAATGCTGAGCAGCCCTCCCAAGGTGTCATCCTCATGCCCTGTCCCAGCAGAAACACCCGGGTTAGGTCACCCCGAGGCCAACCCACAAAGTTAGGCAAGCCAGTCATGAAGCTTGGAGGACATGTTCACAGGGCACAAGCCAGAGCGGTGCGTCATCATGGCCACGGAGCAGCTCCGACCCAGCAGATGGCCCTTCGCTTGTGAGGATTCCAAAGGCTGTGACTAATGCTAATTAACCCTGAGTCATGGCAGCACTGAGCGCAAAGAGGTCATTATCTCCACTGGATGGAGTGGGGAAACTGAGGAATGGAGTGGGGAAGCAGCTTTGCTTCATTAGTCAGTGGCACCATGTCGTGAGTTTATCACCGTCCTCTTCCACTGCAAATGACAATCAGGAGTAAACACTTCCAGTGGGACTCTCCAGGGGAGGAGAAGAGAGGCACCTTGTTCCAGTGCCCTCTCTGTGCCAGCAGAGTCGCAAAACGTACGTGACCTAACTGTCCTGAGTTTCACGACCAGGAATCTGAAGGCCCAAGACAGGAGTGACAGCTGTGATCATGCAGTGGCTGAGCCAGGCCTACAGCCTTGGGGTTGTATGCTCAACCTCCTTCCTGCTCTACAGTCACAATGACAGCAGAAAAAAAGGCAGTATCCTGTGAGAGGTCAAAGCTTGACACGGAGAGCTAACAGACTCTAGACCTGGCTGCCTGGGTTTAAATCCTGGAATCTCTGGTCAACAGCCATGTGCTTCTGAGCCAGCTACTCAGAACTTCAGTTTCTTTATGTGTAAAATGAGGACAATACTAGTAGCTCTGTCATAGGGAGGTTTGAGAATTAAAAGAAATATTGAAGTGCTTAGAATAGTACCTGGAATGTGGTAGTACTCAGCATTAGCTATTGTTCTCATTCCTTAGCTGCACACCTGACCACTCAGCTACTTGTTGCCTTTGTTGTTTTCCCCAGGGCCTGGGGTTTAGCTCAGTTGGTATCGTGCTGCTCCGCACTCTCTGAGGATCTGAGTTTGATCCCCAGCACCACAAAATGGGAGAAGGACCTGGCAATCCACTCTCAAAGCACTCCCGAAACAATCAGCCATTGAAAACCCTATGAGGGTCGCTAAGAATCAGACTGGACTCGGGGGCACCTAACAACAATAATAAGGGGTTGAACCAAGGCCTCACACATGCTAGGCAAGTGCTCTACTGCTGTGCTGCACTCCCAGCCCCTATTTAATTTATTTTGAGACAGGATCTCACTAAATTGCACAGGCTGCCTCTGGCCTCAAACTCGAGATCCTCCTGCCTCTGCCTCCTGAGTCACTGGCATCACAGCCGTGCGCCATGGCACCCAACTAACCCTGTTGGCTTAAGGCCAGTTGTCCCTCTGGACAAACGTCAAGTGTTTTCCTGGACTTGTTTTCCTGGACTCTTGAAAGGGAGCACTGAGACAATAGGTGTTGGAGTCAGGGACAAGACATCCCCAAACTTCCTCACCAGCTGTCCTTCCTGTAAGCAGGGCTCTTTGAGCCCAGCAGCCTCTCACCAGCAACAGACAGTGCAAGTGCTGGTGCTCTGGCTCCAAGTCCAGTTTTAGAAGCATCAGGAAGCACTTTGGGCAAGAAAACACAAATGAAGATAACCACATTCCTCCTTGGGCCCTGGCGTGGGACCTAGCAAGGCCATCTTTCGGAGATGGTGGGAGTAGAAAGATGACAGGCAAGCTAATTACAAGATCATCTTGCTGTGTTTGTCTAACATGGCTGACCTGAGTCATCTATTTTGGAGCCTGCAGCCACCTGGGCCTACAGCTGGACCAGGAGGACACCAGGAGCCTGTAACGCCTTCTGTGAGCTAAACCTAGCCTGTGCCAGCATTTCTTGCCTGTTTCCCCTCTCAGCCAGATGAGACTGTTTAGCTCCACAGATGTCATTCCATATTGAGTTGAACAGACTGGCTGGGGCCTGCCAACAAGCCAAAGACCCCAGGGCCTTTTCTAGGATGAGTAGAAAGAACACAAAGACCTCAGAATCTTTGGAAAATCACCTCACAGATCAGAGATGAAACTACACAGCCAGGCTTAGTAGAGCCTGCCCATCAATTCCAGCCCTCCAGAGGCTGAGGCAGGAGGATCTCAAGTTATAAGCCAGCCTGGGCTCCATTAGAGATCCAGTCTCAAAGAAAGAAAATGAAAAATAGATAAAACTAAGAACTAGAGACCAAACTGGGCAGAAGCTTCCTCCTCCCTTCCGCTGGATCCCCCATACCACTAACCCCCTCCCCGCGCCCCATGTGCCTAAGGAGGGCCCGAGCTCTCTTGCCAAGCCTCACCTATACCCAAGCCCACCCTGTCCATCAGCTGTGATCCAGGCTCAAATCCCCCAAGCTCAAACCCAGGGGTTTTCCAAAGTAAAATGAGGAAGAAAACAGGTGCTTTATTTCACAGTGAGTTCTAAAATCACAATCGAGTTAGAAAATGCTTTTACAAAGGGTATTCAAAAAATGAGAATGAACGTCCCCTGCTCCTTCTGACTTCCGGGTGAGGCAAGCTAGTAGGACATGATAGCCGAGAAAAGATGTGGGGCGCCCTCGAGGGGTCTAAAAGGAAGCCATTTGCATCCTGAGGGGATTTCCACAAGAGGGCCCTTCTGTGGCATGGCTGGCAGAGGGGACCCGAGTAGAGACACCTGTGGATGGGACAGGAAACACAGGAAGCAGCATTTTAAGACACCCAGGAATGAAGGTCTGCCCCCATAAAAGTAAGTACTGGCCGAGAAGCCTGGAGGACCCTGAGGGAGATTGTATCGGGCCCACTTCCCCTCAGCGGTGATCCCCCAGCTTCCCTCTCCCACTGCATTGCCCGTGTCATTAGAGGTGGGTGGTAGCATCCTCTGCCATTTAAGCCTCTGACTCCCGTTGCCACCCATAGCCCCTCACGCTTTCTAGTTTGTCATGAAGTAAGCCTGACAACAGACTTTCCCTGAGGGAAGGGAGAGGCAGGAGGGTGGAGGGAGATCTAGTTCTGGCCTTGCTGACTAAAACATGACCTCAGTGTCATAATGACTGACTTTCTGGTTAACCCGCCCACCTGGGGTGCCTCCCCACCCTGGCCTTCAAGATGGCCTCATCCAGGATATTGTGGCTTTTGCTGGGCAGGGAGCAATAAGGCTTCACGTAGCAGAGGTCCATCAGGGGAGGCACAAACACCCGTCATCCCTTAAACACGACCTTGTGGTGAGACTTCCCTAGGCCAGAACTTAAGAGCCTGTGACTCAAGAAGATTTTCATTATCACATATTCTGAGGGAAAAATCACACACACAGTCCTGAGTAGCACTGAGTTCAGGAAGACAATATGATACCTTAAAAATGGCTGGGCATGATGGTGCATGCCTGTAATCCCACACTCAGAAGGACAAGGCAGGAAGATCATGAATTTGAGACCAGCTTGGGTTATACAGCAAGACCCTGTCCCACAAAGAAAACAAAACTTAAAAATAAAAAATAAAAATGGGACCATCCAGCCAATTGTGGTGGCACACACCTGTAGTCCCTGCTACTTGGGAAGCTGAGATAGCAGGAGCCCTTGAATCCAGGAGTTCAAGACCAGGAGAAGATAATATAACACAAGGGCGAGACTCCATCTCAAAAAAAAAAAAAGAAAGAAAGAAAAGAAGAGGAGGTTGGGGTCCATCCCAGAAAAGTTGGGACACACAATCTATATGTGCTAGATGTTCAGTATGCAGGAGGCAATGTGATATAATTGAGCCTCAATTTAGGATAGTGAGCCTGGGTGTTGTGGTACCCCACCCTTGGCTCAGTCATCTGGTGAGCGGGGAAAGGCAGCCTCCATTCAGTCTCTTTATCTATCCAAGGGGGGTGGCTGTAAGGATCTAACATTGTTCAGAACAATATACTGATTTTTAGAGCCTGTCAAAAACTGTCGGTAAAAGTTTGAAACTATTATGCACGCACCTGTGACCCACATGAGATGGGATGGGTTACGTGAGGACTTGATTTGGGTTGGGAGGTTTTACAACAGGAAGGAACAGTGACTGGTACCTGAGTCAAGAACAGGGATGATGCCAGGTGTGGTGGCACCCACCTGTAATCCCAGCACGGGAGGTTGAAGCAGGAGAATTGGGAGTTCTAGGCCAGCCTGGGCTATATAGTGAAACCTTGTCTCCAACACACACAGAAGAAGAAGGAGGAGGAGGAGGAGGGGAGGAGGAGGGGAGGAAGAGGAAGAGAAAGAGAAAGAGAATACTAATAGCAGGAAGAGGAGATGGGGGAAGAGGAAGAAGACATGACAAAGATGCCATGGAAAGCCAAGACCCCAGGAAGAAAGCTCTGAGAAATCAGGCTGAGAAGTTTCCAGCTGTGGGTTGGAAGAAAGCAGGGCATCAAGTGGTGACCCACGCAGAGGATGTCCTTTCCCTGGGTGGCTGCCATGTCTCCTGTGACCCTGCACACAAGGAGCAGCTTTGAAGCCACTAAGCCAGAAGCCAGCAGCAGAGGCCCGCAGGTTATCGCAATTGCCAGAAGTGGCATCAACTTGGCAGAACAGGTGGCCACACCCTAGGCGCGTCAGAGGAGCCTCTGAGAATTCTGATTCTTGCCCCTCAGCTACCCAAATGGGAATTCAGTGGAGATGGGGAAGTGGGTCCTCAGATCTTTCAAGGAATCCCAGAGGGCACTTCACATGCGTCCACTAGCCAGTCTGTCATGGACAGTCACCTGGGGTCAGCTTACATCAGGCTCTCTGCCTCTGTCTTCGGCTC
>VMDO01005457.1:91906-111806 GCA_007922755.1 Pedetes capensis | reverse complement strand
GAGGAAGAATGCAGCATGAGGACTGGGGGAAGACTCATTTACAACCTGCATTATGCAGATGACACAACTCTGCTTCCTGAAAGTGAAGAGGATTTAAAACATTTACTGATGAAGATCAAAGATCATAGCCTTCAATATGGGCTGCAACTAAACATCAACAAAACAAAAATCCTTACAACTGGATCAGTATGCAACTTCACAATAAATGGAGAAAAGATTGAGGTTGTCCAAGATTTTGCTTTGCTTGTCTCTATAATCAACACCCGAGGAAGCAGCAGTCAAGAAATCAAATGACACATTGCTCTTGGAAAAGCTGTGACAAAATATCTCTTTAGAGTATCGAAAAGTAAAGATGTCACATTGAAGACAAAGGTGCCCCTGACTCATGCCATGGTATATTCTTTTGCAACATATGGTTGTGAAAGCTGGGCATTGAACAAGGGAGACAGGAGAAGAGTTGATGCTTTTGAATTATGGTACTGGAGATGAATATTGAATATACCATGGACTGCCGAAATAACCAACACACCTATCCTAGAGGAAATGCAACCAGAGTGCTCCTTGGAAGCAAGGATGGCTAGACTGTATCTTACATATTCTGGACATGTAGTCAGGAAGGACAAATACCTAGAGAAGGACATTATGTTTGGGTGAGTGGCAGGTCAATGGAAAACAGGAAATTCCTTCACTAGATAGATTGGTACAGTGTCTGCAACAATGGGTTTAAACATAAATAAGATCATGTGCATGGCACAGAATTGGGGAGTGTTTTGATCTGCTGTAGATAGGGTTTCTATGAGTTGGGCTCAACTGGATAGCACATAACAACAACAACTGTATGTGAAAATTAAATAATATTTATGTCATTTTTATAATTATTAAGGGAGATAATATTTGTAAAGCATTTAGCAAAATACTTAATTGAGCATAGATATTTTTCTTATAAACTTAGGTCAATGGATATTTCCTGTGACTATGAATATTAATAAGTTCCAATTTTAGGAAGATTTGAGCACAAGTACAAAATATATGTATCATTATTGTTTTTGTTGTTGCCCCTATGTATGAAGCTGATAATTTATTTCAATTTAAGTCTATTCCTTCCGCTTTGTCTTGAGGCCTTGGCAGATTGTCAGAGTTTAGTGCAAATACTCTGACAAATACTCTTGACGTAAAAGTTATTAAATACCAGAGCAGTATATCACTGCCTCAAGAAACTTTTAGAACTGGTAGATAATTTTGTCTTGTAGGGATTAAATGTTGACTGACCAGGGCAAGAATAAGGACCAGTTAGTTGCCCTCCTGTGACATCTTCCTTCTAGTGCTTGGATTGACTACTAGATGATCTTGGACAGAAACACTTGGCATTTATGTGACCTCACCTTACTTCTTGGCAGCACAAAGGGAATAATAATGTCCTCTCACTTCTAACCTCATAGAAACTATGAGAGGGAAGATGAGACTCAAAATGGCATCACGAGAGGCCCCACGCACTCTGGTGCTTGGTAACACAGTGTCATACAATCCAAGAAGAAGGTTGGCCTCTGGGCCATAGGATCTTGACTGTTGTTTAAAACTTAGGAGTAAAATAGTAGTAAAATAGCCATGGAGTCATATGTGAAACTTCTGTTAACTTTTAGAGACTCCAGAGAAAAGATTTTAAATGTGTATATTATCTTTACTGCGATTATTAGTAGTGTGTTTACATTCAAGGTCATAAAATACCTTCACAGTTTTAAAAAAATGTCCTTGAGCCAGGCTCAATCATCCAAGTAAATATAATTAAAATAAGCTGATAAGAAGAAAGGAGCTAGCTTAGTATTTCTCAAATAAGAATGGCACATCAGATTTCTGTTTCCTTACAGAACAGGAAAAATAGATCTCAAAAAAGAAAGAAAGGAAAAGACATGTACTACAAGCCAGATATGCTGCAAAAACATGGATTATTGAAACACATTAGAAAACTGAGGCAAAAGCACCCACGTGAGCTAAATTCCAGAAAGTGACAAGCCCTTCCTAGCAAAAAGAGCCCATGCATGGCTACTTTTATACTTGCTGGAGCAAATGGAAGGCGGTCCACCAGAGAGCAAACAATGTAGAAAGTGTCATGATTGGCTAGTGTGACAGATTAAAGTCCTTAGGTGCCCTGGCAGAGAATAAGCCTGTATTTCTGCATCAGTTTGATTAAGGCTTTCAGTGAGTGCACAGAGGTGAAATGCTGAAGACTGAAGTTGCCGCAGGAGAGCTAAGAGAAATCTTTCAGTGCAACTTTATATCTCCACTGGAAACACTGCAGCAACCTGACTAAAGTCAGGGGCAGGGCAACAAGGTGGAAAGTCAGCTAAGTGCGAAAAGGCAATGACAGGACTAGAGAGCCATCAGACTTCCCCAGAAACAAGGCTCTAAAACAACTCATCTCCCATCATAATACTCCTATCCTTGTTAAATGGGAGGCATGAGTGCAACTCCTAAAATATTTGAAGTACTAGTAAACTGAATCTAACTATAGCTGCCACAGTCACAAACCCAGATCAGCTATTAGTTATACTGACACTAGTGGACTCAAAGAAAAGACACTTAAGCTTTTATAGAAATAATACTACTTAATTCAGTGACAGATAGTTCTTTCATGTACATAAAAAATTATAATATAATTAAAAAGTTACAAGTGAAAGAATGATTCATGATTAAAAGGGAATATGATTAATAGCAGATTCAGAATTGACTCAAATATTAGAATTATCAGATGAAAAGTTTATAATAACAATGATACAGTATTCAATAAAGTTTTGGGGAAAATGGATAATATGTATGAATGAATGAAACACGTTGCAAAATAAATGTAAATAATTAAAATTTATCCAAATTCTATAAATGAAAAATAACTGAGAAATAAAAAAGTACCCTAATGTGCTTCAAGAGCACTGAATACAGCAGAGGAAAAATTAATGAACTTAAAGAAAGGTCAATAGAAACTAACGAAAGTAATACACACAAAAAGATAAAAAGCATGAAATAATCAAAATAAAACATCTGAAGTTAGTGGGTCACTATCAAGTGGTTTAATACACATGTATTTGATGTATCAAAAAGAAAGAAAAGAGAAAATCTGGAACAGTAACAATATTTAAAGAGGTAATGGCTGACAACTTCCAAAATTTTTGAAAGGAATAAATCCATAAATTAAGATAAGTGAACAAAGCAGGACAAATACAAAGAAAAAGACATCTTGGCATATTAGAGTCAAACTCCAGAAATCCAAGCATAAAGAGAAATTTGAAAAAAGACAGTAAGACAAAAAAGACACATTACATCCAGAGAACAAAGACATGAGTGACCGCTGACTCTTTTTCAGATGTGGTAGAGGACAGACGAAAATGAAAGACACCTCTCTTGTGCTGAAAAACTTTTCAAACTCAAAATTCTATCTCCCATGAAAATATCTTTAAAAAGTTAAAATATATTCAAAAGACAGTGGCTGACGTATTTGTCTCTAGTGGATCTGTACAACATGGAACACTGAGAAGACCTCTAAGCTCAGCAGAAATAATAACAAATGGATGTCTGAATCTACAGGAAGTAATGAATACAACTAGTAAATATATGAGTAAATATAAGTTATCACCATGGGGGTGTGTTAGTCTGACTTTTGTTGCTGTGATGAATACTCAAAAAATAAAAATTTATGGGAGGAAAGATTTAGTTTTGCTCACAGTTTCAGAGGTTTAACTCCATTGCTGTAGGGCTGAGGTGAGGCAAGTGTCATAGTAGTGGGAGTGTGTGGAGGAGGAGGCACCTGCCCACTTCATGGCATCCAGAAAGAAAAGAGGGAGCCCAAGGTGACTGGGGACAAGGCATATCATTCCAGAGCACACCTTGAGTGACCTGATTCCTCCAACTAGGCCCCATGTCCTAAAGTTTCCACCATCTCCCAAAATAGTGGCAATAGCTGGGGATCAAAGCTTCACACATTAGCCTATAGAGGCATTTTATATCCAAAACATAATATTTTCCCCTTTGCAACCAAAGACTCATGGCCAACTGATAATAAAATTCATTTAGTCCATCTCTAAGAGTCTCCAAAGTCTTAACAGTTCCAACATTTTTCAAAAGCCCAAGTCCAAAGTCTCTTCTGAGTCTCTAGGCAAATTCAGCGATGATCCTCTATAGAATTAAAAAGAAGTTATATACATCCAAGATAAAATGGCACAAAGCAAATATTTCCATTCCAAAGGAGAGGAATAAGGGAATGGCAAGAAGGATGGGAGCAAAGTAAGACCAAAATCCAACAGGTCAGATATTAAATCATGTAGTTGCAGATCTGGCATTCGGGGTACATAATAATGTGATGTGAGTTTCTAAGGGCTTGGGAAGCCTCATCCATATGGCTTTGCCTTTCATAACTTATATAGTCTCTCTTTTGGGATGGCTCTGCTTGTTGCTTGTGACTTTCCTTGGGAGATATTCCATATTGCTGGCATCTCCAACATCTAGTGTCTCTATTTTGCCTTTTACTTCACCCTCACAGATTCACAGCTTTATATGTCACCCTCTCAGAGGCTGCCTGTAAGGAACCTGACCCTGCTACACATTTCCTGACATGCCAGGCTTTCCTTTGAAATCTAAATAGAAGCCTCTATGACCCCCAAACTCTTGCATTCTGTATGCCTGCAATGCCTGCAAAATGCACATCATGCCAGTGATGGCAGTGACTGCCACCTACTTGAGCAGTAGCCTTGTCCTCTTGGACCATAGCTACAATGGCCTCTTATTGCCTGGATGGCTGAACACAAGGAAGCAGTCCCCTAATTGGCCCTGTTTGAGCAGGGAGCCCTGGAGCTCTCTTCCCAAAACAAAGTCACATGAGTCAGTTAAAATATTTACACCCTTGAGGCTGTGACAGGCCAATTCCTGTGATGCCTTCAAGGCATCTTTCCTCTTACCCTGATGCAAAGTACTTGG
The DNA here is from genome assembly GCA_007922755.1 of Pedetes capensis. Classification (NCBI taxonomy): domain Eukaryota; kingdom Metazoa; phylum Chordata; class Mammalia; order Rodentia; family Pedetidae; genus Pedetes; species Pedetes capensis. The sequence goes on along the minus strand of VMDO01005457.1, from coordinate 106,844 downwards.
CTTCTTAAGTACCTAACAATGACAATTGCTTCAACAGACACACTTTCCTTGGCCCCAACATTATATGGACTTATTTCCTAGGAAAACTTCAAGTTTTCCCATTTTTTTCTGCTTTGACTTTTTATCACAATTCTCACTGTAAATTTAACCAAAAGCAGCCAACAATAACCATGCTGTAGCCTGAATGTTAGAACATGAACAAAATGTGGACCAGTTCCCTACCATAATGTAATGTGAATACTCTGTAATCTAATTCCCAATAGAGTGTTTATTCCAATCAAAATCCCATGAGCACAATTTTTTCTGTTCACATTCCTACTGGCATTGTGGCCTTCTGCATTCACACTAGAATTAGCCACTAAGTTCTGCTTAAAGCATTCTGATCTTTTTCTAGCCTACATCTCCAAACTTTTTTCAAATTCCTCCCACAAAAGAGTCCTAAAGGCTTCTGAACTACATGGTTAAGTAATCACAGAAAATGCCCCAATTCTCTGGTACCAATTTTATTAGTCAGAAAATACCTGAGGGAAAAAAAGAAAAAACAATTAAACGAGGAAAGACTTATTTGTGCCTACAGTTTCAGAGGTTTCAATCCAGAGCCAGCTTTCTCCACTGCCTTGGGCTTGAATGAGGTAAAGCATCATGGTGGTGGTAGAATATGGAGGAGGAAATTTTCACCCCATGACATCCAAAAATCAAAGAGAGAGACACACACAAAGTGATTAGGAACAAGGGATATCTTTCCAGAGCAAGCTTTGAGTGATCTGTTCCTCCAGTTAGGATTCATATCCTAAAGTTTCCAGTGCCTTCTGAAATAGAGGCCACCAACTGGGGACCAATTCTTCACACATGAGACTCTGGGAGGTACTTCACATCCAAACCATAATGGGGTTTTCCTTGTTTTAGAGCCTATTTCTTATTCTATCCACATTTATAACTATCTATATATTTAAACATATACATATATGTACACATAGGTATGTACATCAGATAGACATGCTGATGTTTTTAGGTGCCCTCTGTTGCTGTTATTAGGTGCTGTCGAGTTGTGTCCGACTCATAGCGACCCATATAGGGTTTTCGATGGCTGATTGTTTCAGGATTGCCTTGGGAGTGGGTTGCCACATCCTTCTCCCATTTTTGTGGTGCTGGGAATCAAACTCGGGACCTCAGAGACTGCAGAACAGCACTACGAACAGAGCTAAATCCTAGCACTAAGTGCCCTCTAGTCAGGTCCAACTCATAACAACCTTCATAGGGTTTTCAATGGCTGATTGCTTCTGGATTGTTTTTTGGAAGTGGATTGCCACATCTTTCTTCCATTTTTGGTGGGCTGGGGATCAAACTCAGGTCCTTAGAAAGTGCAGAGCAGCACTCTATCAACTGAGCTAAACCCCAGCCTCTAGATATACATACACATTGTTGTTGTTGTTGTTAGGTGCTGTTGAGTCAGTATCCGACTAATAGCAACCCTCTGTACAACAGGGGAAACACTATTGTCAGTGCTTCTCTGCTGTTCATAGGATTTTCAATGGCAGATTGATTTTTGGGAGGGGATTGCCAGGTCCTTCTCCCAAGCCTATAGCTTCTGGTGTTCCCAGGCGGTCTCCCATCCAGGTACTAACCAGGCCCGACCCTGCTTAGCTTCCGAGATCTGACGGGATCGGATTCCACAGGGCTATGGCTGCAGGCCATACATACATACATACATCTATATTCTCAAAGTCTTAAAAAGCTCTATTGATTGCTTAAAGAAAAAATAACACCATATAATACTGTTTGTTTATAGGTAGAAATAATATGAAGGCCAATAAAAGCATAAAATGCCAATAAATTTATTCTACAGAGAAGATATAATAGAATAATTTTTTTTCACCAAAAAAGAGGAAAGGAAATGTGTCACAGGGGAAGAAAGAACATATGGGACAAGTATAAAACAAACATCTAGAGAGTAGACACATTTAAGTGTTAAAAATTACGTTAAGATCATAATAGGTCTAAATAAAAGTCAGGCACTACAGAACAACAACAACAAAAATTCCCAATTATGCTACTTACAGTAACTACATTTTAGATATCAAGACAAAGGCAAATTGAAAATGATAGGGTAGAAAATATGTGAAATACATGTACTAACCTGAACAAATCGCAATAATCAAAGCAATATTCATCAAGAGGATATAGAAGAACTCTGGTTAAGATGACCAACACATAGCAACCTACATGTGATGCAGTGAAAGAAGAAAGACAGTATGGAAAAGAATAGCCTTCATCTTCAATACAAAATAATAGAGAAAACATAGTAATAATAGGGGAAATAACAGGACAGCCTCAGGGTGCAGAAAACCAAAGTTTCATGAGCTCAGAAATACTGAAATAGATCAGCCTCAGCCTCACCATATATTGACCCAACAGGGGAAGCCAAAGACTTCCCAAAATCAGGTGCTGGGGAATCAATTCTTCTCCTGCCTCCCTTATTCAAAGTCCAGCTTTCATAATCATATGATGTGACCGAAAATACCATGGCATGAATCAGGTACACCTTCATCTTCAATATGACATCTTTACTTTTCAACACTTTAAAGAGGGGCTTTCACACAGATTTTCCCAGTGCAATGCATCTTTTGATTTCTTGATTCCTGCTTTCATAGGTGTTGATTGTAGAACCAAGTAAAGCAAAATCTTGGACAACCTAAGTCTTTTATCCAGTTATCATAGAGTTGTGTACTGACCCAGTTGTAAGGATGGTGAGACACAATCTGTACTGAAGGCTGTGTTCTTTGATCTTCATCGGTAAATATTTAAAAACCGCTTCCTTTCAGAAAGCAGATTTGTGTCACCTACAAAATGCAGGTTGTTAATGAGTCTTTCTCCAAACATGATGCTGGATTCTTCTTCATAAAGTCCAAGATAGTGATTCTCATATTATTGCTCAGCATAGAGATTGAAGAGGTATACTGAAAGAATAGAGCTCTTTCTTGACTTTAAACCATGCAGTGTTTCCTTGTTCTGTTTGAACAATTACCTCATGGTCCATGTACAGATTCTCATAAGTAAAATTAAGTGCTGTGATGTTCACATTCTTTGCAATATTATACCTAATTTGTTATGGTCCACACAGCCAAATGCCTCTCCTCAGTCAATAAAACATATATAGATATCTTTCTGGTATTCTCTGCTGTTGGCCAATATCCATCTGACATCAGCAGTGATATTCCTATAGATGGCTACAGTGGCTTTTGAATGATCTTTAGCAAAATTTTACATGTGTGTGATATTAATGACATTGTTTTATAATTTCCACATTCAATTGGAACCTCTTTCTTGGGAATAGGTATAAATATGGATTGCTTCTTGTCAATTGGCCAGGTAGCTGTTTAATAAAGCTCTTGGTGTAAACAAGTTAGCACCTCCAGTTGCTGCATCTATTTCTTGAAACATTGCTTACATTGGTTTCCATCAATTCCTGGAGCCTTGTGTTTTGCCAATTCCCTCAAGAAAGCTTTCACTTTGTCCTTCAGTACCAATGGTTCCTGATCATATGCAGCCTCTTGAAATGATTGGTCATCCACAAATTATTTTTGTTATAATGACTCTGTGTATTCCTTCCATGCTCTTTTGATGTCTCCTGTGTCATTTAATATTTTCCCTATAGAATCCTTCACTACTGCCAAACAAGCCTTGAATTTTTTCTTCAATTTCTTCAGCTTTAGAAAAGCAGGTTGTGTTCCTCCCTTTTGGTTTTCTATCTTCTTTGAAATCTTCTTTTCAGTTCTGTAACTTTGTCATGTCTTCCTTCTACTTTAGCTGCTTGTTGATCAAGGACCAGTTTCAGAATTTGTAATTTGGCCTTTCTTTCCTGTCTTTTTAATATCCTTTTGCTTTCTTCGTGAATGATGTCTTTGATGTCATGGCACAACTAGTCTAGTCTTCCATCATTAGTGTCTAACACATGAAACTTGTGCTTGTGGTGGTCTGTGAACTCATGAGGGATGTACTTGAGATCATCTTGGCTGTCATACACTTATTCTAATTTTTTTCAGTTTCAGTTTGAACTGGAATATAAGCAGTTGATGGTCTGATCCATAATAAGTAACTGGTCTTATTCTAACTTTTCCATCATAGCTTTCCACAAATGTCATCAATTTGGTTCCTGTATGAACCATCTGATGAATCCCATGTGTATGTTTTATATGTTGAATTTCACTTTTTATGTTGGAGAAAAATGTATTTATAATGAAATGTCATTGGTCTGACAAAATTCTGTCCTGTGATCCCCAGTATCACTTCTGTCACCAAATCCATATTTTCCAACTACTGAGCCACATTCTTTGTTTCCAACTTTTGCATTCCAGCCACCAGTAATTCTCAATACATCCCAATTGCATGTTTGATATATTTCAGATTGCAGAAGCTGGTAAAAATCTTCCCCTATCTTCATTTGTGGTCTCATTGGTGGGTGTGTAAATTTGAATAATAGTCATATCAACTGCTCTTTCTTATAAGCATATGGATGTTATTACATCATGGACAGCATTGTACTTTAGAATTGATCTTAGGTGTCCTTTTTGATGATGAATGCAACCCTATTTCTCTTCAACCTATCTTTCCTGGCAGAGTAGACCATATGATTATCTGATTCAAAATGGCCCGTGTCAGTCCATTTTAGCTTACTGATGCCAAGAATGTTGATGTTTATTTGCTCCACTTCCCTTTTGATGATTTCTAATTTTCCTAGATTCATACTACATACATTCCACATTCCAATTATCAATGAATGTTCATAATTGTTTCTCCTCATTTTGAGTTATGCCACATCAGCAAATGGAAGTCCTTGAGGCTTTACTCCATTCTTGTCATTAAGGTGGACTCTACTTTGAAGAGGCAACTTTCCCCCAGTCATCTTTTGAGTGCCTACCCATCTGGATGTCTCACTTTCCAGCACTATATCTGACAGTGTTTCTCTGCTATTCATAGAATTTTCCATGGTTGTTTCAGGAGTGGGTTAGCCAGGTCTTCCTCCATAGTCTGTCTTATTCTGAAATCTGTCCACAGTGGGTGACCCTGCTGGTGTCTGTAATACCATTGGTGCAACTTTCAGCATCACAGTAAAGCTCAAATCCCCACAGTACAGTAAACTGACAGAAACATGGGTATTGGTAACTATATTTTCACCATTTCCCAAATTTATTTAAAAAAGAAAAACTTGGGTCAATAGCAGTACTTACATGTTTACTTCTGTTATACCTCTTGCAATGTTTGTGTAACCATACATATATATGGTGATACATATATTTTTTTCAGGAAATAATAAGAAACATATTTTCCCTGTTCTTTTTTATTCACTTTTGAACAGTTCCCTTTATACCCACTCATCTACTTAGTTGTCTAATCCCATTATTTCTCCATCTCCTCCCGACCCTCTTCCCCTGATTTCCATCCCTTTGCTACTTTTTTTATTTTTGGTGTGATACTGAGGGTTGAACCTATGACCTCATGTATACTTTGCAAATGCTCTACTACTAAGCTGATTCCCCAGCCTATTTTTTTACTTTTGATCTTAAGACAAGGTCTCACTAAGTTATGCATGCTTCATATAGCCTTGAATTTGTGATCTTCCTGCCTCTCCTCTTGAGTTGTTGAGATTATAGGCATGTGTCACTGTATCCATCCATCCCTCTGCTATTGATATCTCTACCACAAACTCTAACACTTACTGTAAACTATCACTACCATTTCCTTTCCTTCAAGTTAGGTTAATTGAAATTATATACTTGGATGTAGTAGGAATTATTACAATACAATCAGATTGTTTAATGCGCCCCAATGCATACTGTGAACCAACATCTCAGGAGTAGTCTGCACAAAAAGTAGGCCTCCAAATAAACCAGGAAGAGACAGGCAGCCTAACTGATGTGGTAAATGCAAAATAAAAACAAATGAAACATGAAAAGGAAAGATGACAAGACATCCCCATATCATCTTAATTCCACAGAAACTGGAAACAATGAAGCTAAAATGCTTAATTTGCCACACAAAAAATTCAAAACTCTACTGACAAAAATAAATCACCTCAAAGAAAGTAGAACTAAGCAGATGAATGCAATCCAGGCACTTGACAAAAAATTATCAAACTTAGAAGAAAAATTCATCAAAGAAATTTAGATCTTGAAAAAAATCCAACAGAAATATTGTGAATAAAACACAATCAAATAAATCAAATCAAAGTCAGTAGTAAGTAATCCTAGAAGACTGGACCAGCAGGAAATTAATATTAGGAAAAATAGACAAGGTTGAAAAATTAAAATCAGACAGAAAGAAAAAAAGGAATATGAATACAATTTCCAAGAACTATGGGACAATATATAGAGACATAACCTAGGAATCAATGGTGTAGAAGAAGGAATTAAAGCTAAAACCCAAATATACATAATCAGAAAAGAACTTTCCTGTTTCACATTTGAGTTGGAATTCTGTATCTTCAAAGAAAAGGGACAATTAGACAGGTTTCAAGAGAAAAATGTCAACTTACCTACAAAGGCAGACCCATCAGAATGACTTCAAACCTCTCAGTGTTGTTGCTCTTAAGTGCTGAGAAGTTGAGTGAAACTCACAGCAACAAAGCATGGATTGAAATATTTCAAGTCCTGAAAGTAAATAACTGCCAACCAAGAATACTATATCCATCATAATTGTCCTTTAAAATAGTTGTAGAAATAAAGACTTTTCAAGACAAATGCAAATGTAAGCAACTTATGACCATGAAACCAGCATTTCAGAGGATGTTCAAAGAAATTCTACGTACAGAAGAAAAGATGCAAAAAGCAAGGTGAGATCACAAGAATGAATAAAATCCATGAAAGGACCACCTGAACAAATGAAAGATAAGAAAGAAACAAGCACATCCAACTTGATAACCCAGCAAAATCCTAATATGATCAGGGGGGAAAGTAAAGAACAAGCAATGCTTAAACTTCCCAGAAAAACAACCAGATAATGGAAAAAAAGCATAGACCAATTTCTCTGATGGACATGAAGGCAAAAAAATCCTCAATAAACTACCTGAAAATCAAATATAGCAACATGTATAAAAGATCATACACCACAACCAAATGGGCTTCACTCCACAAATGCATGGCTTGTTTCAACATACACAAATCAGGTAATGTAGTACAATACAACAATAGACTCAGTTACAGAATGACAATCATCTCTATGGAGAAAAATCATTGATAAAATTTAACATGCCTTCATGATGAAAGTCTTGAAGAAACTAGGAATAGAAAAAACATGCCATAATATAATAAAGGCTATATATGACATACCTATACCCAACATTATACTAAATAGGGAAAAACTGAAAACATTTCCTCTAGAATTAGGAAAGGCAAAGGTATCCAAACTCTGTACTCTTATTCAATATAGTAATTGAAGTTCTAGCCAGAGCAATAAGGTAAGAAAAAGAAATAAAAGGGACACAAATAGGGAATGAAGAGGTTAAATTATCTCTATTTGAAGATGATATGATCCTATATGTAAAAGACTTTAAATTCTCCACTAGACAACTTATAGGGATAATTAACTCCTTTAGCAATGTAGGATAAAAGATTAACATTCAAAAATCAGTAGCATTACTATATATTAATAATGAACAGGGAGCTTTCACAATGCTGTTTTTGTTAGGTGCCATTGAGTCAGTGTCCAACTCATAGCAACCCTATGTTCAACAGGCAAAACACTATTGTCAGTGCTTCCCTGCTATTCATAGGGTTTTTAATGACTGATTGATTTTTGAGAGTGGGTTGCCAAGCCCTTCTCCCAATCCTAAAGCACCTGGTATTCCCAGGCAGTCCAGTACTTGGACAGGGTCCAAGTACTAAACAGGTCCAACCCTGCCTACCTTCCAAGATCTGACAGCATCAGACACCACGGTGGTATAGAAGCATTCACCATAGCCCACCAAAAGTTGAGTATTTAGGGATTAATCTAGCCAAAAGATACTAAAGACCTGTAAGGTCCAAACTTCAAAACACTAAAAAAATTGAAGAAAACACTAGAAGATGGAGAGACCTCCCTTGCTCATCAATCAGAAGAACAAATATTGTGAAATTGGCTATCCCACCAAAAGTAATCTACAGATTCGATGTAATCACATCAAAATCCCAATGATATACTTCACAGAAATAGAGAAACAATCCTAAAATTCATGTAGGGGCACAAAAGTCCCCATATAGCCTATACAATCCTAAGCAGCAAAAAACAGTGCAGGAGGCACTGCAATACCTGAACTCAAACTATATTACAGGGTCATACTAACAAAAACAGCTTTTTACTGGCACAAAAACAGTCATGAAGATCAACTGAACAAAATAGAAGGCCCAAACATACACTTATGTAGATACTTCATCTTCCACAAAGATGCCAAAGGTATACATTGTGGAAAAGATAGTCTTTTTAACAAATAGTACTGAAAAAACTGGGTATCAATTTGTAGAAGAATTAAAATAGACCTGTATCTCTCACCATGTATGAAAATCACTTCAAAATGGTTGAGAGATCTCAACATAAAAGCGGAAACTTTGAAACAACTAGAAACAAATATAGGGAACACACTCCAATATATAAGCATAGGCAAATACTTTCATGACAAGATTCTAATAGCCCATGAAATAACACCAAGAATCAACAAATTGAATTACATGAAACTTAAAAGATTTTATACAGTAAGGGAAAGCATAGAGCAAAGGTTATTGTTGTTGTTAGGTGCTGTCCATTCAGGGTCCAACTCATAGAGACCCTATGTACAACAGGCAAAACAGTATTATATGGCTTCTCTGCTATTCATAGGGTTTTCAATGGCTGATTGTTTTGGGGGAGTGTGTTGCCAGGTCCTCCCAAGCCTACAGCACCTGGTGTTCCCAGGCAGTCTCCCATTCAAGTACTAACCAGGCCTGACCCTGCTTAGCTTCTGATATCTGATAGGATGGAATGCCACAGTAGTTTGACCACAGGCAGAGTAAAGGTAGAGCCCACAAGAATTTCACAGAATGGGAGAAAATCTTTGCTTCCTATATGTTTGGCAGAGGAATAATATGTACGATATATAAAGAACTCAAGAAATTAACCACCAAAGTACTAAATAATCCAATAAATGAATGGCAGTGGAACTGAACAAATAACTCTCAAAGGAAGAAATACAAATGCCAACAAACATATGAAAAACTGTTCAATATCCTTAGCCATCAGGGAAATGCAAATCAAAACTACACTCTAATTCCATCTCACTGCTGTCAGAATAGCTAGCATCAACAAAACAAAAAAATAATAAACGCTGGCAAGAATGCAAGGAAAAAAGAACACTTTATACAGCTGTTGGGACTGTAAATTCATACAGCCATTATGAAAATCAGCATGGCAGTTCCTAAGAAAACTAAAAATAGAACTACCATATGATCCAGATATACCATTACTAGGTATATAATCAAAGGAATACAAGTCATCATACCACAGGGACACCTGCATTTCTATGTTCATTTCAGCACTGTTCAAAATTGCAAGGGTGTGAAATCAGCCCAGATGTCCATCAACAGATGATTGGACTTTTAAAAATGTGACATATACACTCAATGTAATATTATTCAACAGAAAAGAAGAAGGAAATTATATCATTTTCAGTGAAATGGGTGGAACTAGAGATAATCATTTTAAGCAAAGTAATCAAAACTTGGGGAAGGACTGGATGATCCACTCCAAAACAATCTGCCACTGAAAACTCTATGAATAGCAGAGAAGCACTGATGTAGTCCTAGGTGTGACCCACTGTTGGAGAGTGTTTCATTGTCTTGTACATAAGGTCACAAGGAGTCAGACCCAACTCAATGGTATCTGACAACAATGATCCAGACTACTTAAAATGAGAAATATAACATGTTCTTACTCATATGTAGCCACTGAAAACCCTATTAATAGCAGAGAAGCACTAACAATACTTTTCATCTGTTGTACATAGAGTCACTATGAATCAGATGCTGACTTGATGGCACCTAACAGCCACAACAGCACTCATATGTGGGGGCTAGATCTACCTTAAAGGGAAAAATACACACACACACACACACACACACACACAGACACACACATATGCACACTTGTATATCTCTAAGATTCAAAAATGTAAGGGGACTCATCATGAAAGGGAAGGGGCCTCAGGTGAGGAGGAGAGGAAAATCATGAGGGGGAGGATGAGCAACATAATACAGGCTACAATTCTACCAAATCGCATTATTAATTTCACCATACCATGTGCAATATTAAAAATTTAAAGGGAAAAAGATGGCATAGAAATCATAATTGTTCATGTACCTTGTGGTTTTTAATCATTAAGCAAAATTGACAAGGCTAATGAAAAATGTGTGCTGGGATTTAGCTCAGTTGGTAGAGCACTGCGCTGCCGTCTCTGAGGTCCTGAGTTCAATACGCAGCACTACAAAAATGGGAGAAGGGCCTGGGAAATCCACTCCCAAGGCAATCCCGAAATGGTCAGCCACTGAAAACCCTATGAGGGTCGCTATGAGTCGGATACCAACTCGAAGGCACCTAACAACAACAATGAGAAATGTAACCCACTTCCAAAAATCAATTCTCTATCGTAAACCCTATGAATAGCAGAGAAGCACTGACAATAGTGTTTTGTCTGTTATACGTAGGGTCGCTATCAGTCAGATACCAACTCGACAGCACCTAACAACAGCAACAATGAGAAATGTAGGCAAATTTACAGTTTTTTAGAGATCTTATCATTACTCTTTCTGTAAAGAACAAAACAAGTAGACACACAAGCCAAAATATAGAGAATTTGAACAAAAATGTTTGCCAATTAGATGTGATTGATATTCATTGACCACAGCCAATGACTTCAGAATAGTCATTCTTTTTAGTGTATTTGTAACTATAATAAAGAATCAGGTGATGATTAAATTAAATGTGATATCAATAACAAAGTTTTCTAGAAAATGCCCAAGCACTCAAAAATTAGTTAAAATACTTGTAAACTATCTATGGATCAAAAGTTACAACAAAAATTAAAATATATTTCAAACTGAATATATAATGACAGCACAGCTTATCAAATTTTGGAGAAAATACCTACAGTAGCACTTAGAAAGTAAGTTGTCCCTTTACCTGTGTGTGTATTAGAAAAGAACAAAGGTATAAAGTTACTGAAAGAACCCTATATCAGATGAATGGTTTGCAAATAATTTCTCACATACTATAGGCAGATTGTCTCCTCCCTCTGCTACCCATTCTTTTTGTTGTTCAGAGGCTTCTTACCTTGATGCAGCCCCACTTGTCTATTTTTGCTTTGGTTGATTATGATTCTGGAGTCATATCCAAAAACATCATTCCTAAAACCAATGTGATGGGGACTTGCCACTATGATTTATCTTTTATCCTTAAAACTCAAAACCAATCCAATAAAAATGTATACAGTAGAAATAGGAATAACATGAGTGACAACCACTGAAACAAAATTTTAAAAATTAACAAATTAATCTGATCAGATTAATAATATGGGTAAACCCTTAATGTCACTGATCAATGAAAGAAATGAAAGGTAAAATATAGTGGGAATAAAAGAGAATGCATCACACAAAGTAATATAAAGGTTAAGCATATTAAAATGGAATGCTAATAATAACTTCATGCCAATATATTTGACAAATAAAGTAGACAAAAATTTGAAAGAAAATTAGCTAACCAAAACTAGAGCAAAATACAATAAAAATTTTAGATAATACTACATGTATCAAAGAAACTAAATTTATAATAAAGAAAATTCTAAATGCTTTCAATGCTGAATTCTAGCAAATTTTCAGTGAGAAATATTGTAATATTCTTGTTGTGTACCATTGAGCTGGTGACCACTTCATAGCCACCCTATGTACAACAGGTGAAACAGTATTGTCAGTGCTTCTGTGCTATTCATAGGGTTTTCAATGGCTCGTTGTTTTGGGGGAGTGGGTTGCCTGACAGGTCCTTCTCCCAAGCCTACAGCACCTGGTGTTCCCAGGCAGACTTCCATCCAGTTACTAATCAGGCCCAACCCTGCTTAGTTTGAAGATCTTACCGGATAGGATGCCACAGTGGTACAGCTACAGGCAATAAAATATTAGTATTATAATGTACAAAATCAGAAAAAAAGAGCCCGATTAACTTAATAAACCAAAAATGAATCTAACATCATTAAAAACGTAAAATCATAGATCAGTATCCTTAATTAAATGATAGTAAATAAAATCCAGTAATTCGTGAAAAGGAAATATATAATAATCAATGAAATTTATCCCAGAATTTTAATTGTTTTAACATTTGAAAATCAATCAATGTAAATTACCACTAAAGGAATAAAGGAGAATATAATCTTTACAACTGACTCAGGAAAATAGTGATCCAACTCAATTACCATTCACAATAAAAACTTAGCCAACAAAAAAGGGATGTTTCCTTTAACCCAAAGTGTCACTATGGAAATAAGGCCACAGTCATAATAGTAACTAACTTCCATATCATAAGTACAATCTTGAAGACTGAGAATATGATAAGGATTTGTATTCTGGCTACTTCTGTTTATCATTGCACTGTGGGTCTTAGCCAGTGCAATAAGACAAGTTAAGTAACAAATGTCACAAAGAGCAAAAACAAATGAAATTTTCTTCATTCTCAGATGAAATTGTTGTATATAGGCAAAACATTGCAGAATTTAATTATAAAATATTCCCCGACACAAACAAGATTTAGTAAGTAAACAAGATATAAAAGCAATGTTAAATGAAATTATATGTCTACATAATAGTAGTACACAACTAGAAGGACAATTTAGAAAATAATACAATTTTTAATATCTCCAAAGGGCATTAAATATCTTGGAACACATATAACAAAAATTTTTATTATATTTATACTGAAAACTATAAAACATTGCTACAAGGAAATATAGTACTATATAAATGAAACGATGTATTCTTTCATGTTAGAAGACTCAATATTGTTAAGACTTTCATTCTCCTCAAAATAATCCTAGTTTCAATGTAATTCTTATAAAAATTCTAGGCAAGTAAGTACAATCTTGCAAAAACAGAATTGGAGGACTACACAATTTCACAGCTAATAATAAAGTTACAGTAACCAAAATGATGTGGTATCAGGATAAATTAGACAAACTAATCAGAGGGCAACCATAGGGAGTTCAGATAGACTCACTTACATCATCAGTTGATTCTAACCACAATATCAAGTCCAATCAGTTGGGACAAACACAGAGGCATCTTAGCTCTGGAGCTGCTTCAAACTCAAACATTTCAATCCTTAACTAGTATTTTTGAAAGAATTCTGGTTCAGGGCTTGATCACTTTCTCAGATTTAACTACTGTGCTAAAACTTGTATGAGACAGTACATGTACCCATGAGGATTCCAAGTGAAATAAAGGGAAAGCATCACTTTGAGTGTCCCCCTCAAGTGACTTATTGTGGTTCTATGTTCACCAATTTGCGGGCAGTTTTTGTTTGCTTTCTCCCACATGTACACATACATACACCATACCATCATGGCACCCAAGAAATTTTATAGCACTATAAGTAAAAGAAAGAACAACAATGTAAGAACAAGAATGAAGTAAACAAAGAATTTATTGCTAAGTATGTGAGTGGCATACATGTGCATGAATTAGTCATTCAGTGTGGGACTGGAACCAATAACTGCATTTACATTATTCCTTATGGGAAAAAGGTGCTCAGCACTTGAACTGAGTGGCCCTTGACCAGCCTTACAGAATAGCTTATGGTTGAGTGTCCACTTGCCTCTATAATCTGTTCAAAAAATTGTTCTAGAAAACTGAAATGCCCCTATGGAAAAAAATGGACTACAAACTTATTCATGAAGTAAAATTATTTTTCTGCTTTATAAATGTTGGTGGGGCACAGAGTAGTAAGTATTTTTTAATCTCCATTATGCACCTATTATATCCCTTTTGGTTACACTTTCATTAACTCACATTTTTATAAAATCATATGATCAATATATAATAAAAGTCATATGCATTCATGGGTTATACTTTTTTCTTTCCTTTCCCCTATTTTCCCATGTATTTATGTAGTTGCATCATACATTTTGAGATTTTTTTCTCTCCCCCCTTTCCCCTCTAATTTATTTCTCTTTCCCTTCCTCCTTTCCCATCTCACTCCCATCAGCTGATCCCCTCCCCCTCCTTTCCATTTATATTTTCCCTTCTTCCATAAGTATTGCTTTCCATTCTTATATATCAAGATTGGAGAAAGACTCATTAACAACCTGCTTTATGCAGATGACACCACTTTGCTTGCTGAAAATGAAGAGTATTTAAAACATTTACTGATGAAGATCAAAGATCATAGCCTTCAATATGGGTTACGACCAAACATCAACAAAACCAAAATCCTTATGACTGGGTCAGCACGCAACTTCACATTAAATGGAGAAAAGATTGAGGTTGTCCAAGATTTTACTTTGCTTGGCCCTATAATCAACACTCGTGGAAGCAGCAGTCAAGAAATCCAAAGACGCATTGCTCTAGGAAAAGCTGTGGCAAAAGATCTCTTCAGAGTATTGAAAATCAAAGATGTCACATTGAAGACGAAGGTGCGTCTGACTCATGCCATGGTATTTTCAGTCGCATCATATGGTTGTGAAAGCTGGACATTGAGCAAGAGAGACAGAAAAAGAATTGATGCTTTTGAATTGTGGTGCTGGAGACGTCTATTGAATATACCATGGACTGCCAAAAGAACCAACAGATCTGTCCTAGAAGAGGTACAACCAGAGTGCTCCTTGGAAGCAAAAATGGCCAAACTGCGTCTTACATATTTCGGACATATAGTCAGGAGAGAACAATCCCTGGAGAAG